>JAFVLL020033274.1:16209-26908 GCA_021397915.2 Tor tambroides | reverse complement strand
AATAAAATATTGGCTCATGTGATTTGAAAGTCTTTTAGTTTTCATTTTATTCAAATTTAAAAAACATCCCAACATTTCCGGAATTCGGGTTGTAACAACTGTTTCCCACCAGATTTACACACTCTAAATCACAGAAACCTAGAAAGAACAGAATATACTAGCAGAGAAAAAGACAAAAGCACCCAAGATAAAAATACTCAATTTGTCTCACATATGAATGATGTCATCACTGCATTTTTTTGTTGATTTGTTGTATTTTTTGCAGTGCTTTATTACCAGTGCTGTCCACTGAGACAGACAAAGAGAGAGAGGGAGAGACAAATTTAGACCTTTGAGTTTTATATTATCTCTAATTTGCACCTATCAGCAGTGAGTGAAATATCTGGGCATCTGGATGCAATTCATACTTGGGTATGTGCAAATTTCATCCATTCACACTGCCACTAAACACATCTGTTCCAGACGCACAGCTCTGCATGTGTTCAGCAGCTGAGGACGAGCGCGCAAACAACCATAAACCAACTCAAACTCTCCGTCCTCGTACGCATCGCAGGCGGACTGTGAAAGACGCTCAATCATTAGTCTGATTTGTGGAGATAACTAGAGCTCATCTCCATCCCAGCAGCTGTTATCAACAAGATGGAAACAACGAGGGACAATAAAGTCACAGCATGAAGCAGAATCACTGAAAGCACTGGCATCTTCTGCTCTGCGCACACGTGTGCCACGCTTCACCGCTGACAAAACAAATACACTCTGTTCTGTGATTATATAGGCAGTCATTTAAAAGAAAAGTTAAAGCCATAAATAAAAATTCTGACACTATTTACTATTTATTCACCCTCATGACGTTCCACACCTGTATGATGTTATTTTCTGGGAAACACAAAAGTAGAAGAATCACTGCAGTTCACTGCAGTTCAAAAAGGACAAAAAAACACTATAAACAGTGACATTGGGCCCTATTTTAAGGATCTAAGTGCATGGTCTAATGCGCAAGGCACAGGTGCACTTAGGGCGTGTCCGAATCCATGCGTGCCCAGCGCATGGTCTAAAAGGGTTGTCCCTATTCTCTTAATGAGTAATGGGTGAGTTTTGGGCATAACGTGCAATAAACCAGAGTCTCATCTCCCACTCCCTTTAAGAGCCAGTTATGTTCGCGTCATGGAGGATTGGCTATTTACACAGCGGAATTTGCAAGCACAAAAACCGAACGCGTCTCCAGAGAGGAAACGGAGCTGCTCGTGCGCGAGCAAATAGGTAGCCTCATTCTGATACATGCAATGATCCATTATGACATGTAGGCATTTTTATATTTATGTAGCCTACACAATAATAATCTTTTACATTGTAATCCTTTAATTTGTAATATGTGGCATGTTTGTGTGCTGTCCCTGTGTGTGTAATAAGCAGAGTGTACATGCGTTGTGGACCCGCCTATAGGAGCATATTACTAACGTGCTCTTTAATTAACAACAAAAATTACTGTGGCATTGACTTTAGACTAGGTTTTAGTTGGTCAATGGCACGGTCTATTTCAGTAGCCTCAAAATAGCAACGCTCCAACAATGCGCCTGAACACACCTTGTTTTCAGACCAGCACGCCCATGATGGACGCAAATGCATTTGCTATTTAAACAACGTGGCGCAGGACATGAAAATGATTACTGCATTTATTTTAATTAACTGGTTCATTTGATCGAAATTAATCGTAAAACTTTGCAGAACTGCGAGTAATGTTGGCTCTTCTATGATAAATAGAAGTAAATAAATAGATGATATACTGCATTTCTTTTAAGTGTAAAAAAAAAAAATTACTGCTTCTTAATAAAAGCCTAAAGCGACAGACCTCTGTTTGGTATTTACTGGATACATTCGGTTGTACAGAAACTTCAGCTCAATAAACTCATAAGTGAAATGTATCAGTGGACGTCTGATCTCCGTCGGACTCACCGTCGTCGTGGAAGTAGCCGGCGGGACAGGTCTCCACACAGGTGCTCTCCTTCGAGTAGAAGTAAAGCCCTCTCCGGCAGGAGCGGCACTCATTCGGCCCGCGAGCCACACACTTCTCACAGCCTCTGTGACAGCGGCGACATCTGCGGGCATCTCCGTCCTCAAAATAACCCAGCGGACAGTGACTTACACACGTCCTGTGAGGAGCACAAGAACAAAAGCAGCATCAATCTGTTTGACAAATGAGGAAAACAAATAAGACTTTATTCAACATGCTGTTACTGTTCTTTAGATTTTTATTAATATTTTGAATTAGTTTCAAATTAGTTTCAGTATATTTTTAACTTTATCGTTTGGTTTCTGCGTAGACCTGCGCGTTCACCTCTCTCGTAAACACTACATACGCAAATCGGTGGGCGGGGCTAAACAGGCAGTGATGTGGAAGCAGGCGTTGATCCTCTTCTGCGGAGGCGGTGTTTATCCACACTATTACATCATAGAGTGCCACATCCCACAAGCTGTTGTTTTGGCAGACTGCCTTCAATATAAGCTGTTTTTAGACTAACGACAAAGTTTTGAGTTCTGAAACTTAAACGTTTATAGTACAATGACCTCTTATATGTAAAAAGATCAAGGGAATGTTGGTTTCTCAGTTCATGACCTCTTTAAAGTACTTTTTCTGTAAGTCTGTCATTTGAATACCTTTTCATTTTTGTATACATACATTTTTTTTAAAAAATATGTCTGCATAGTTTTTATTAATTTTTATTTCAGTTTTAGTATTAAGTTAAAGTTAAAGTTTTTGTAATATTTTATTTTAATTCAGTTTATTTTGTCTGAAGTAACAAAAATGTATTTTATGGTTTTAGTTTTAGGCAACTATAAAAAAACCCTGCATGGCAAAAAAAAAAAAAAACTAACAAAAACACTAATTGTATCTTATTATTTTAAATAAGTTTAGATCAATGGGCAGTTTAGATATTTAATAACTTTAAGAGGGCAACAGTGTTATTGTTCGATACTATAATCGTTTTTATTAAAATTCTGAATTAGTTTTTTTTCTGTTTTTTATTATTGTAATTTTTTGTAATTTTTTATTATTTTTTAATGTCTATAGTTTTTATTAATTTATAATTAATTATTTCAGTTTTAGTTATTTTAATACATGAACTTAATTTTATGTAATAAAAAAAAATATTTTACTGCAAGTAATACATTTTTTTAAAAATAATTTTAGTTTTAGTTAACTACAACAATCCTACGAGCATTCCTACAATTTCCTACAAATCCTACAACTTCCATTTCTCTCTTTAGATATAATTTCTGTCTTTCTATGTGATCTCTTTACCTGCCGGTCTTGAGGCTGCCCAGACTGAAGTGAATGCAGTTGAGGCAGTGATCGGCGTCTGGTCCGTCGCAGCCCTGATCTCCACATTCAGGATGACACGGACCTGAAATACAGTCACAAACCAGCAGCTCCAGCAAACTCATCCACAGATGCAGTAGATAACATTACATTTGGCCGTTTAACAGATGCTTTTATTCAAAGAGACTTACGAATGAGGATAATAAGAAGCAAGTCCCCACAGAGTCAACAGTATTCATAATATGCAATGCCAGGTTTATTAGAACAACAAAACTCATATAGAGGATCATTTTTGGACTAGGAATCATTCATTTTATCACGAAAGACAAAAACACATTAAAGCAAATAAATTATGTCCACGTTTTTGCAGAAAGTAATATACATCTTGTGAACGTTTATGTTTCAGTCGTTTACATGGTTGCCAGTTTAAAGATATTATTAATCTCACACTATCAATAAGCAACAAGTACCATCATATTTATATATGATGCATAATAATATTATCATACTGTTTATTAAACATAAGTCACATCAAAAAAAAATTTTTTGAATCTTTTTTGATGCAATCAGTTTTGCTCCAGTATTAACGCAGTAGCAAATATGTTTTATATTTGTTTGGCTTTTATTTTTAACATGAATTTTCTTTTCAGACTAATAAAAAAAAAAAAATTGTTTAGAATACATCACCTGCCCCTTGTGCATGTTTTTCCTTATTTAACTGCATTTTTAAAGAGTTTAAAATGAATCTTTAAATATACACTACCATTCAAAAGTTTGGGGTTTTGATTTTGTTTTTAACAAAATAAGCATTTTCATTTAGCAAGGATGCATTAAATTGATCAAAAGTAACAGTAAAGACAATTGTATAGTGCAGATTAATAAAATGAAATAAAGAATGAATAAAAAATTTGGTTTACACAAAAATATGAAGCAGCACAACTGTTTTGAACACTGATAATAATCAGAAATGTTTCTTGAGCAGCAAATCAGCATATTAGAATGATTTCTGAAGGATCATGTGACACTGAAGACTGGAGTAATGATGCTGATAATACAGCTTTGCATCACAGGAAAAATTATATTTTAAAATATATTCAAATAGCAAACAATTATTTTAAATTGTATTAATATTCCACTGTTTTTACTGTATTTTTGATCAAATAAATGCAGGCTCAGTGAGCATAAGATTAAAAAACAAAAATTTTCACAACCCCAAACTTCTGAACTTGTCTAGATATTACTGCGAGTACCATTATATTCCTCCTCTTCCTCCTCTTCATGCTCAGGGGCTCCTGGCACAGAATCTGGGTTTTTCAGCTCCTTGCCTGCTGTGGGAATTTCCAGCATCCTGGAGCGCGAGTGCTGGGAACCCTGGGATTGGTAGGGGTGCTCAGCCGTGCCGTGAAGGATTAATGTCCACTCCTTCAGCTTACCTGACAGAGAAGAGAGAGCAGGAGACCAAGCCATGAGGAGGGACAAAGAAAGTTCTGTTATGCATTGCAATGAATCACATCAATCCTGATGAGAAAGAGGACAGGACGACTTTAATCTGCAGCAGGGCTCAAAGAAGGTTCGCATTAAACAAAAGTGTCATTCATTCGAGAAAGCAACACACCTGATGGAAGTACATGAATGCAAACAATTCCAAATAAGCAAAAGAGAAATCCATCTAGCTGTTTATGAGAATTCACTTTGATTAGGATGCGGACTTAGTAATCAGCTGCCTATGTAGAAAGCAAGCTATATTACTAGGTTTTAAGAACACAGTCAATGTAATATGCGAAATGTTTTATTGGTTCCTTCTTTCAAAATATAATGCTAAAAGTAAATAAAAATTAAAACATAAAATAAAATTCCAAAATAAAAGAAAAGAAATTAAATTAAAAATACTTAAAAATTCTAAAAAATAAAACAAAATAAAACAGAATTCTATAAAAATAATACAAAATAAAATAAAATGAAATATATGAAAAATGAGCTATAAAATTAAAATACTTTTGAATTAAATAAAATAGTAAATATTACAATAAAATAAAAATATAAAACATACTATACATAAAAAAATAGCAAAACAATAAAAACAATACAATGTGAAAACTAATACATAAAATAAAAAATATAAAATATATATTCTAAAATAAAACAGAATTCAATTAAAAATAATAAAATGAAATAAAAATGAAAAGCATAAGATGATAATTATAAAAAATGAAATATAAAATAATGATGAAAGAAATAAATTAATAAATCAAATTAAAATATTTGGGAATATATACAAGTTGGGAAAGGTGAAAGTATTTCACATGCGGCACAATGGTACAAATCAACATAAAGCACTGTGAAAGCAAACTAGTATTGAAGGGGCAATCAAATTCAGCTTCATATTTGAACAAAAAAGCAGGTGTGTAAACAATACTAGAATTAGGCTCCAAATTTGGGAATAGAGTCAGATGTTTTTGGATTATACTGTGTTTAGTCTGGACATGACTGGCATCACAGCACACTGACTTCGGGTTGTCTGATGCTCATTTTACTCTGAAGCTCATCCCTCCGTTGCTTACCCAACACCTCAGGGTTACGCAGCTGAGACGGCGAGTCTGAAATCTCCAGCGCCCACGTGCCCTCCGCTCTCTCACCCCAGCAATGAACCGTCATGAACTCCCAGTTCCTGAAGCCCTCATTGGAGTTATCAAACAATCTGGAAGACAGAAGAAACCGAGGTCAACGTTTCAGAGAGTGTAATGAAAATAAGGAGATAAGAAAACACAAAGTCATCTGATACGCTGCATCACTAGTTATCTGCTCATTATTCACAGAGAAGATCCCTCAAATAGATCTGAACCTCCTCAATAATGGATGAAATAAAGTGCAAACAAAAGAGGGAAACTTTAGCAGTAAACTAAAGTGATATTCAATGAGGAAAACAAATAAACAACAGAACCATATATACATAATTCATAAAACATTTTTACAGGCATTTCTGACTTAAACCTTCACAACCAACTGCACCAAATTATTGTGTATAGAACAACAAAAGAGCAATAACAAGATAAATGCATAAGTTTCTATCTGCGATTATTTCTGTAACCTTAATTCCAGCAACTGACACTGCATCACCTTCAACAGTAACGGAAAAATGACTAAAATCTATAATTAGGTTAATGTCGTTGGTGTATGGGACAACGTCCCTTCGTGAAAAACTCTTAACGTGGCTTAATGTTAACAAGGGTGACAAGGGATAACTTGAGGGTGAATAAATGTTGGGGCAATTTTTCATTTTTGGGTGAACGATCCCTTTAAGATTAGCTGATAGCCTGTGGGGACTCTGAAAAGCAAAGTCGTTTAAGAGTCATAGGCCTGGTTTCACAGACAGGGCTTAGACTAAGACATGATTAGCCCACAGTTCAGTTAGGATATTTAAGTAATAAATGTGCCTTAGAAAAAACATTACTGGTGTGCATCTTGAGACAAAACAAAGGCACTGATATATTTTAAGATCAATCAGTGCAAGTTTTTTTCTGTTGAAACAGCTAAGACTTACATTTTAGTCTGGGAATAGGCTAAAGCCTTGTCTGTGAAACCGGGTGGTAGCACATTTAAGAAGCATTAACAGAACCAAACCATTCGCTTCCAGTCATTTGTGATTCTTATTGCTACTTATGAGCAGCATGAACTCAGTCTAAGCGTCAGGCATCAACAAAAGTGCAGCTCTCCCCCTCTGCGCTCTCAGACCACTAGCGCTCGCTTTGAACTGAACTCATACTGATAAAAACACCCCCACCCCCCTCGAGCTCCGTCCACAATCACACTACTAATGAGAGCTTACGCAGAGCCGGCGTTTCTGAACTTGGCCCTCTCCCGGCCCGTGTTAACAGGCTTGGATGGCGTTTCGCACATTACGTCTGCGCGCTTTCTTCTCCAGCCACCAAACGAGGCATCTGCGCTGTATGGAGACGGTAAATCTGAACTACGTTTAGCCCTGGCAGCGTGCATGTTGAATAAATGAGCTAAAGGGAGGTCCCGACCACAGCATCCCTCTCCATAATTCAAGGCAAATGTCTTTCCTGGCAATCTGCAGGCGGAAATATGGATGACTCTCCATCGACTCCACAATACGACTCTCAGCGCTGAAAGGCCGGGGTGAGAGAGCAGTGCGGGGCGACCGGTGGCCATTAATAAATACTCTCCGAACGCGGGAAGCCCCATTAGGCTGTCATCTCTGTTATCAGAAAAGCAGATGCGCGGTGGGAGATGTTTGTGCAGGGGCGGATTTTGACAGCTCTTCCGTCTCCATGCGGTAAATAAGACGTGGAATGTCAAAACAATAAGCTTTCTGTGGAGAAGTGAGAATGGAGGGACGTTCACGTAGACAAACGAGAGTGACGAACATTGTTACCGACAGAAAAGATGGCTGTGGCATTCTGGTTTACCCAAACATTTTTGGCATTTAATGTTTGAAGAGACACATTTCCTTCAATAGAAGTTGTGACATCCTCCAAACTATGAACAAAACTATGCACGATTTTTATAAATTAATTAATTAATTAATTAATTAAAATACTAAGTATTCAGAACTTCTTTATGTTGCACCCTTATGCTAAAATACTTTATATAATATTTTATATATTTGATTTTAGTGACATTCTTGCCATTTAAATGTCTGCAATGCCACATTTCCCAAATAAGATTTGTGTGACTCTTATTCATCCAAAACAAAGAACGAAAATATGCAAGATTTAAATAAATAAATAAATTCACATAATTACAAAATCCTTATAATTTTATTCAAATTTTATGATGTAACATTTTGCTAAAATACATAAAATGACTTTTTATATGTGATATATATTATATTTATATAATTTATTATATATATTTGACTTTTTTGCATGTAAATGTCTGAGGAGTCATATTTTCCCCAAATGCAAGATTTAAAATAATTAAAAAAAAATCCATTCAGAAAGTATTTAGACCCATTCATTTCTTCATATTTTGTAATGCTGTAGTCTTATATATTTTCATACTACTAAAATATAAATTATTTTAAATATATTTAATTATATTGACACTTTTGTTTACTTATGCACGACACTCAGTTCTGGTCCTCTGTAAGATCCGGGTGCTGAAGCAGAAGCAGCTGAGAGCGAGTTTTATTCATGAGGGTTATGGGAATGATGCTCAGGATCTCTCAGTGCTCATAACCATGCGGGAAAAACCGCTGAGAGAATACTAAACCACGCTGAAACTGAGAGGAGAGAGATTTTGGAAAGAGCAGAGCGTCAAGACCAACAGAGAGGATATCAAACCGCTGTGTGATTGACAGCAAGAAGCTTCCGGTGTGACAGAAACCAGAGCAGCCAGATCAGACCCCTACAGAATACACTACGGTAAAAGCAGCACATTACCACGCTAGTGTGCATGTGTTTGTGTGAGGGGAAACTCAAGTTTCGGATACTGAAAATTATGAAAGAGACACAAAACACAAACTTTGATCTGTTTTGTAGCTCAGAAATGATGAAGAATCTTCACACAGCTCTTTTCCATACAACAACAGCTCAAGGTGACCACATCTGTCAAGCGCCAAAACAAAGGGGTGAAAGCACCACAAAAGTCATCTAAACAAGACGATGGATGGATGGATGGATGGATGGATAAAGAAATCCTATGTGTGTCATTATACTGGATATGTGCATTGTCTCTTAAAGTGACAGCAGCCTAATTTACCAGCTGCTGTTGGTGTTACTAATGTTAATCAACAGAAATAAAAGGGAAAGAAAGAGAAGCTGATAGCCTGTGGGGAATTATCAATGATTAATCAATTTTTTATTTTTTTTTTGGTCAAGACTATGCAGGGTTATTTTACATTTGATTATTCAATTTCTGTACCTGAACACTGAAAAACTTGTTTGATTTGTATCTTTGTTTTATTGTATTTATTTGTACATTGCTTGGTTTATTTTTTTTTTTTATTACTGACTGTTCACTTGTCTTTAATAATTTTTGAACTTTATATTTGTTAGGCTAGTAGTTCTTGCTGCATCAAAATTGGAATTAAGAACTGTAAAATTTAACTGGAATCTAATATTTTGCTTTTATATAAACTTATTAGAATACAAAACAACATCCATCTATCCCTACTCCACTCTAATTACTCTATTTATTGTACATTATATTGTAATGTTTTTATATATTATATTATATTTTTATATCTTAAAAATATTTAATTAAATAATTTCATATAAATATTTATAAACAGACAGTTTTTTTTGTTGAACAGTTGCGGTCACTGTAAAGTGCATACAGTATTTCAAATTTTTCCTTTAATGCATTTTCTCTGAAGAACAGGTTTAAGAAAATTGAGATGAAAACAGATATGGGTTTAAAGAAACATGCTGGTGGTCTGGTGGTTTGCACACTTTCTCTGTTTCAGTGAGCTGCAGCACTCATGCGGATGATGCAAGACCAAACTCTTTCATCATTTCCACTATCCAGCCAATAAAAAGCAGAAACCACTAAAACTGTAAAGCTCTTATTATGGAGAGTTGTTCTGAGCTGAGCTCTGTCAGATGTGCTGGTGTGTTGTGCATCACCTCTGAGCCAGCAGCTGTGACCGCGTCCCTGAGGGCGATACGAGGCTGATCTCCAGGTCTCCTCTGCGCGGGTGGACGATGAGGACGCGCACCACCACGTGCTCCAGAAACACCACCTGCTGATCCGGCTGATCGCTGCAGCCGCTGCTCGAGATGCTGGCGTTCAGCTTCTGATCTGCTCGAATGTACCTGCAGGAGGATCCAAGGGGGTCAGTGGAGAACAGGTGAGAATGTGAAACACAGATCTGCGTTCATCGATCCAACATTAGGCTGTCATGAGCGATCATATGAAACACAAATTAAAAACTGTTATGTGACAGTATAGTTAATAAATAGTTACTTATTTTAAAAACATTGCAAAAAGCTTTCAGAAACTTGATGTCTTTTACATGAATGCCAGATGGTAATGTATTTTAAAAGGGAAGCATGAAATAAAGTAAGTGAAGGGTCATATATACTGTCAAAAATGTTAAAAAACACCATAAACCAGGGTTATTATAGCTAAAATAAATAAATAAACAAACAAACAAACAATCAAATAAATGCCACTTAACTTGAAATAAACTTGAAAAAAGGAACTAAAAGAAACTTTAAATAAAAGAAACTTAAATACAAAACATCAGGGTTTTTATAGTTTATATATTTATATAGTATATATATTATATATATATATATATATATATACATATACACACACAGTGCCCTCCAAAAGTATTGGAACAGTAAAGATAAAATTGCTCTTTTGGCTGTGGAGTCAAGACATTTACAAATATGATTAAAAGATGAATAT
>JAFVLL020033274.1:0-16109 GCA_021397915.2 Tor tambroides | reverse complement strand
TATATATATATATATATATATATATATATATATATAGACACACACACACACACACATTACATATTACATCATTTTTATATTTAATAGTTCTTAGCATATTATGATATATAAATATTTATATAGATTTTAATACATTTTGTGTACTTTTCATAAAGAATAGCAACCAAATTGGAAAAACAGCACTACTGGTTTATGAAGCGACAGGTTTGTATGACTAAACTACATTTCCCATAATCCTTTGTGCAGCTAGAGCATCAATCACACCCCTAACAGGGATTGTTATGCTAAAAAAAAAGCAATAAAGAAGTATTAAATTGCCTGACCTGTTCATTTTATTCCAACCCAAATCATTTAAATCACATCGTAAGCATCAGAGTGTCTGTATGACACATAACCTTGGCCTTAATAGTGTGAAAAATAATAAACCAAGCACACACATTGTCATATTTACTCTTCCACAATGCCGTTTCGTGGCTCATTAAGCTGCGGGATCATCTATTCGGTCAATCCAGAAGCTTGTTTTGGATATTAAAGACTTTTTTCCTCGGGAGCGACACTGTTTCAACGGCTTTATAATGGCGGCTGTGGCATTTTATGGCTGTGCTGATAAACAACAGTGCACAGATGGCAACAAAATTAGTCACTTGAGGTCTGGACCATTATTTAGCACACATTCAGAAGCAGCATCGCCCAGAAATACACTCGCTGGAGATTGTGCTACAGCCTCGTTTCAATCTTGTGACTGACATTCAAAGGAAAACAAACTTAAAACAGAAGGCTGCACCTCTTCAATTTAACACAACAGCTTGCGGTGAAACTTTCAGCTGAAACCTGGGGAGAAACAGCATCCATAGACCACACATTTCCCTGGGTTTAAATGTGAAATAAAAATAAAAATAAAATAAACTGGCTAATATTTATTTAATAAATTTACAAAAATAAAATGATATTAATAATAAAACATTAATATATTAATAGTATTAAATTATTATCAAAATAATTTAATATATAATAATAATATAAAATATAAATAATATTAATACATTCATAATTATGAATAAATTCATAATTATGAATGTATTAATATTATTTATATTTTATATTATTATTATTATTATTATTATATATTAAATTATTATAAAATAATTTAATATATAATAATAATAATATAAAATATAAATAATATTAATAAATTAATAATTTTTTTAAACAAATTTTTGCATTTTTAACATATAGTTTTATATATTAAAATAATTAATAAATTGATAATTCCTAAAAATATTTTTGACAAATTTGTGCATTTTTCCAAAATTTATTTTCAAGTTGGAAATACATTTTCTCTCACTTTGCACCTACATTTTGTAATATATCTTGAGATTTTAAGGTTTAAATGAAATCAAGTCATAGTGGACAGTGTTGTAACTGTTAACTAAAACTAAAACTACTCAAAAATGTTCATTTAAATAAAACTGGAATAAGTTTAAATATAAATATACATATTCAATGAAAACTTACATTTGAAAAATGTAAACAAAAATTAGAAATGTTGCCTTGGCAACTAACAGAAATAAAATCAGCTTAAGTACTAAAATCACTAAAAGTAACGCCTAGCCTATATAGAAATAATAAAAATAACAAATAAAAATAATAATTCTTATGTAAAAATTTAAATTATCTAAATATATCAATAAATATGAATAAAGATAAAATATGAAATCAACATAAAAAGAAAAATATAAACAATCAATGACAAAAGCACATAACAAAATCTAATCTAAAATTTTAAACTCCTAAAATTATAAATAAATTGAAAACTGACAGTACAAAATTAAAAGACAAATATATGTAAATAAATATATGAAATGATAAACAACACTGGATATTTACAACATATATTTAGCATGTACTTTACATACACATGTGTTTGTATGTATACACACAGAGAGACATTTTATATTTATGTAATTATTTTATAATTATTTCCAAATGAGACTTCAGTTACAAACCTCGGTCTTTATAGCCACTGTCATCATCACACTTGAGACCATGATTCCTGAATATAAAGCACTGATCGGTTCAACAGAACAACAACAGAAAAGTGCAAACAATGCATCTACTCATCGAGCACGGGACAACTGTTTATGGCATTCAGCCATCACATTTTTCACTTCATAGAGCCAAAGGAATGAGACTGTAAATCGATAGATGGCAGCCAAGCTAATGAGACTGGAAGCGCAGGCTAACTCCCTCTCAATAGCCATCCGAGCGCGAGACGCTATAAATAAAACCCAATCTATGATCAATATCAGTGTTCAAGCACACAGCCAGCACCCCACACACACACACACACACACACACACACCGGCGCAGCAGGAGACTGGATTCTCATCAGCAAACTAAGCCATGAATCTGAATTTCCCTTCCATGACACTTGCTATTCAATGCTATCAGGCTGTTTGTCCAATTTTCCGCTGAACAAAATCAAAGGACAGCAAGAAGCAACTTCAGGAAAACGATACACAGTTTCAACATGCAAGTCACATTTTAAAGGTACTAACTGCAATAAAACTGCAATGACTTTAATTAATTTAATAACTGGATTTCAGGGGATACATCTGAGAAAGGAGAATATTTACTTTACACCCAAACTAAAATGTTCTTTTACTGTTAACATGTATATACAAATTAATACAGATTTTTTTTTTTGCATTCACCCCCAATTTATTTAACATTGTAAATGTTAACTTAAAGTTTATTTTGAAATATATGTTGACATTTCAAAGTTTAAATGAAATATATTTTAAAAATGTAAAAATAATATTTCATTAAGTGTGTTTGCAACTAAAACTACAACTACTAAAAATTGTTTGGTAATTGAAATAAAGCGGGAATAAAATTAAATATAAATATAAGATAAAAACAAACAAAAATACAAATGTTGCCATGGCGTCTAAATGAAATAAAAAAGTAAAAATTAAGTAAAAAAAAAAATTAATAAGCCAAGAACTGAAATAAATATAAAGCTAAATAGAAATCTAAAAAAATGGAAAAAAAGACAGATCATAGAACAAAATCACTAACACAAACTAAAATTAAAATGAAAATATAAAAATGTAAGCTAATTCACAATAGCAATAAATACTATAATACTGCATCAACATTACTAAAATAATACTGACTGTTTGTAGCATATACGATACAGTTTTCAGCATTTTATTGCAGCAACTCACATTTTAACATCACTGACCTCAATAAATAATGGATATTGTGCATTTGATTAATTTAATAACCTGATTTTATAGGACAGATGTGGGGAAGCTAAAAATGTGTATTAGACAGGACAATATTTTACTTTTTGGCAAAACTAAATGAAATCTTTCAACATATCAACATCACATCTTCTCTCTCAGAGGAACGGCTGCAAACAAAAAGGCTGACATCTTTACGACACAAACACGGTTTAGACAGGGCGGACTTCTCATTTACTCCCCTTTGCTTTATCAAGTTCATCGATCAAACCCCAAAACAAAGAGCACACAGCAAAAAGAGCCATTGCTGGAAAGCATGTTTAGATGTTCTTCTGTTGTGTCCAGTGAGCAGATGCCATGAATTTACAAGCCACATCTCGTGTCCTGATCAAGTTACACACAGTTAGAACAGAGTCTGTCTTCATCATTAGCCTTAGTTTTAATTTAGTTGCTAAAAGTAAACATTTTAAATTTGCTTTGCTGTGATCTGTGCACAGAGTACACACACAGTATATTACAAACCTGTATTACTTTCTTATACTTCTGTAAAATAGTTAACACAGTTCTGTTACATGCCATATCAAGGTTTAAATACATATTTACAATATTAAAAATATATTTCATTCTAAGCCATGCTGTACAGTGTTGTAATTGTTAACTAAAACTATTAATCGTTGTTTTATATTTTGTTAATTGAGATAAAGCTGGAATAAAATGAAGTATAAAGAGTAGATAAAAACTGAAACTTTAAGGAATTAAAGAAAATTAGAAATGATATCTTGGAAACTAATTAAAATTTTAGCATTAAAATAACTACGACTGGATTTGTAATAAATATACATGAAAGCTAACTAACTGAAATAAAACCAATTCAAGTTAAAGTAAAGGTTTTAAATAAAAATAATGACAATGATTTCCTTAAAATAATATAAAATGCTATATATGGTATATTTCATTAAAGTTGCACTAAATAATGTTGTAATTGTTAACTGAACTACAACTACAATTTTGTTTTTCATTAAATAAAGTTGGAATAAAATGAAATTTAAATATTGGATAAAAATTTGAGATGAAAATGAAAAATGTTGCCTTGACATCTAACTAAAAAACACATTTAAGAAAAAGTCTTAAAACATATAAGCATATTCCTCATACGAAATGCTCATATCACTACCAGAAAGCTCTGAATATAGTGTACATGTTGTGTAAATAACATTTATGAAGATTTATGCTGCTTTTTGTCCTTTTTTCTCTGGTGTTCCACAGAAAAAGAGAAAGCCATTTGAGTTTGGAAAGACATGAGGGAGTAAATGATGGCAGTTTAAATTTCGAGGTGAACTGCTCCTTTAAAGTTAACAAGCGCGGGTGGCCTGTAGTTTTTGACCTGTTCACAGAACTACATCTGACGCTTCCTCTGAATCTGGAGAGGTAAGAAAACATCTGCCGTGCATCTGAGTAATTACGCACATGACGACAATTGTGTTCATGAAATGCATGCTTGCGTTTTACTGGCCATCTGACAGATTCATTTCAACTATCTTATACTTTCGACAGCATGCTCACTTTTAGAAATCTGTGTTAGATTTCAAATGCTGAATTAGTGTGCATTAATAAAGCAATGAAAATCAACAGAACATCTTTGACCTGTCCTGGTTTTTTATCACGGTCATCTGGTCATCTTGGTCTAACCCAAATATTTGTGCCTACCAAGCCCATACCATTCAAACAGACACTATTTACAATGATTTATTCCAGTTATACAATCTTCCAGCCTGTTTTTAAAGGTGTACTCCATCTGAATGCATTCAGAACAAGTGTTTTCTGCAAAAGAAAGGAAAGATCTGTGACGAGGTGAATGCAGGAGAGAGGGGAGTTTTTTTTTTAAGAAATAGCACCTGCGGAAATGCTTTGAATCAATTATTTATTCATAAAAGTAAGACTTCTTGAAGGAACAGTTAACTTGAAGGAATAGTGCACCCAAAAATGAAAATTTGCTGGAAGTTTACTCAACCTCAGGACATTCAAGATGTAGATGAGTTTATTTCTTCATCTGAACAGATTTGGAGAAATGTAGCATTGCATCATTTGCTCAGCAATGGATGCTCTGCAGTGAATGGGTGCCGTCAGAATGAGAGTCTAAACAGCTGATAAAAACATCACAATAATCCACAAGTAATCCACACCACTCCAGTCCATCAGTTAACATCTTGTGAAGCCAGAAGCTGTGTGTTTGTAAGAAACAAGTCCATCATTAAGACGTTTTTAACTTTAAACTGCTGATTCTGGCCGAAATATGACTCTATAATCCATAACAACACTTCATCCAGTGGAAAAAATAATTTTGTCTGAATCAGGAGAGAAATATGCACAGATTAAGCTCCATTTACAATCCAAAATAGTCAAAAACAGTTTTAAACAAATATGTGGGTGGATTTTGATGTGCGAGGAAAAAGTATTATGGATTATAGACTTATTTTGGCCATAAAAGACAGTTTAAAAGTTGAAAAGCCTTAATGATGGATTTGTTTCATACAAACACACAGCTTTTCACTTCACAAATCATTAATTGATGGACTGGAGTGGTGTGGGTTACTTGTGGATTATTACTCTCATTCTGACGGCACCCATTCACTTCCCATGAAAAAAAACCATACCAATCTACATCGTGGATGGTCTAATAATGAGTACATTTTTAAATTGACAATCAATAATGTTGACAATTTCGTGGAACTTAGACCAAAAAACTGAAGTTCACATTGTTCATAACTTCCTCAAGAGTAAAATAACATTTATATATACACAGCGATCCATCGCCTCCTGCCAGATTCAATCCAAACCTTTCTGCTATCTTTAAACACTTCGAGCACCAACCGACACATAAAAACAACTACCTGTCCAACCCGGGGCAATTCTTGGCAAATGTCAAAATTTTTGGCATGTGTCTAAAGAGTTTATTGAGAGATGTGCTGACAGGTCTTTAATCCCATCAGCCGGCTCAGACACGAGGCCCAGAGACGATCAATAGCTGCTGCTTCGTTTTGATGATCGATTTCTTTCAACGCAGATTGCAAATGATGTGAACTTGGATACAGAGGAAGAGAAATCAAGCCATGTGGCGTCCTTGATAGAGGACAGACGACGTCATCGACACAATGCATTAAAGGCATAAATCAAAATGTGAATATGCATCAGTTAATGCCCTGGTTTGAATGTGTTGATACTACACAAGATTAATGCACTGATTAACCACTGCAAAGATCAGTGAAATGCAGATCTACACAACAGTATATTCAGCATCCAGTATCTTCTGATTATTACTAGCAGTGTTTTCTTATTGTGTTGCTTTGCAGTGTTTTGGTTTTAAGTATAGACTGTGTTTTATCACAGTTTGCGTCGTAAACAAACAGGCAGTGGGCCAAATGTAAATGTTGCATTATATCCAAATATATTTAATTAAAATGCATTACATTTTATTTTTTTATATATATTTAAAATTGGGGGAAAAAAGGAAATTATATAAATAAATGAAGAGTTTATTTGCAAAAACAGATAACTCCGTTTTTAAAAATTTTCAAAAATCACATTTTTTATTATGTTATTATGTTTTATTGTGTTAGTTAGCTGTACTTTTTAGTTATTTTTTACCTAATCAAAATAACCCAACTGCAGATTAATTGGAATGCACAATGAAAAAAACATGATTTTTGAGTTATCCGTGTTTGCAAATTAACTCTTCAAATATTCTTATTTAGCAATGCTGCATTACTGTAAATTGATAAACAATAACAGTAAAGACATTTGTTACAATTTTTTTTAAAATAAAAGCTGTTCTTCCGAGCTTAAAAAAATATAAGAAGATGCACAACAATGTTTTGAACATTGATAATAATCAAAAATGTTTCTTGAGCAGCAAATCAGCATATTAGAGTGATTTCTGAAGGATCATGAGACACTGAAGACTGGAGCAATGATGCTGAAAATTCAGCGTTGATCAAAGAAATAAATTGCATTTTACAATATATTCAAATAGAAAACTGTTATTTTAAATATAACTGTTTTTACTGTATTTTTAATCAAATAAACACAACCTTGGTGAGCAGAAGAGATTATTATCTTACACAAACCCTTTCACAAAATCTAATTCAGCCGATCAAGCAGTTAATAGCAGCACTTTGGGGTCAAACTCCGTGCAAATGAATTACCATTTGGATGCAAATGTGTTCCACCCCCATATTATTTAAATTAGATTTCACAAATAATCAAGTTTGTACTTGCTGCTGATAGGGATGAAACACTCCTGATAACCATTTTATTAATTACATCCATTATTAAAGGAAATACGCAATGCAGTAAGCCAGAAAAGAAGATGCAGCTTATATTCTCTCTAAAACTGTACTAAAACAAAACAGCATAAAGCTTTAAGGTCACAGTGTTTCATCACCGCCATAATCTGCCTTTCAAAGCAGTGACAGCGCATGCTCTGAGGCCAGATATGAAAGGAGAGAAAATCCCTTTCAGTATACATCAGTATTTGGACGTGCCAGCGTGAGATATCACAGTTCAAATTAGGCCACACAGAACAGTCGCGCATTCAAACTCCGTTTCGGAACAATGCTGCAGCAAACGGAGCCAAACATTCCGGGGTCCGTGTGACCGACACATTCCCGCTCGGGCCGCGATCTGCCGGCTCTGTGCTGACACGGTGAAGCTGCTGTGTCAGTGTGGCACGGCTGTGTCTGCGTGAAAGAATACCACCATCCAAACCACAGAGAGGCAAAAACAGTTTGTGCAAACATGAAATCTAACGCTCAAGCTGAAGCGCAAAGTGCACTACTTAACAACTGACTGAAATATACTGAAATATTTAAATTACTCAAACTAAAACTGAAATAAATATAAATAAGAAGAAGTAAATTAGAAATATTAGAAATAAAATACAATAACTACAGTAATAAAAGTTGTTATTGTTCACTAAAAGTATTAAAACTAGTGCTATCAAATGATTAATCTCGATTAATCGCATCCAAAATAAAAGTTTTTGTTTACATAATATATATGTGTGTGTACTGTGTATATTTATTATGTATATATCAATACACACACATACAGCATATATTTTGAAAATATTTACATGTATATACACATTTATATTCGTATATTTTATATTATATATAAATATATTTAATATATAAACATAACATATTTTCTTTAAATATATCCATGCATGTGTTTGTATTTATATATATAATAAATATACACAGTACACACACGTATATTATGTAAATAAAAACTTTTATTTTGGATGTGATTAATCGAGATTAATCGTTTGACACCACTAATTAAAACACATTTTCATTAGCTTAAATGAAGCTAAAATATAAATATTAGATGAAAAACTTAAAAGACTGAAAACAAAAATTAGAATAAAACAAAAAAAAAACTGCAATGTCATCTTGGCATCTACCTGAAATGAATTTTAAGTACTAAAATTACTAAAAATAAAATTAAAAATTAAATCCTATAAAGAAATGAAAAAAAAAGTAATGTAAGTAAAAGCAATGTAATGTAAAATAAGTACTAAAATGACTAAAAACTAAAATTAAAATGGAAAATATAGAAAGTTAATTTCAAAATATTAATAAATACTATGATAGCATATATATATAAACTACATTTATCAAGTTGTGTTTTTTTATTTATATACTAGGTAGGAAATATACATTTTTTATTGCTATTGTTAATTGAAATAAACTTTTAAAAACATTTTAATTACTTGAATTAAAGCTAAAATAAAATATAAATATTAGATTAAAAACTTGAACTTAAAAAATAAAATTAGAAATATTTCCCTGGCAAATATAACTGAAACAAAATAAGTTTAATTAATAAAATTACTAAAACAAACAAAACTAAAAAACTAAAAATGAAACTAAATTGGAGCTATATAGATTTAAAAAATAATAAAAATGACAAAAGTACATAAAAACAAATAAATTATAAAAGAAAAATATAACAAATGTTAATTCAAAATATTAATAAATAGTAGTATAAATAAAACTGTATAAAAATAAAACAGTGCCACTACTTGTAGTTACTCCCCTAAACTAATATAGAAATAGTACTGGATCAAAGACAAGTTTGACCAAACAAAAATGAGTAAAGTTTTGCAGAAAACATCTCCTATACCTCCTTTGTATGCAGGAGGCGACTGTTCAGTACGCAACAGCACCGCGGCACAGACAAATTGAGATATTCCTGGAAATATGGACACTTTGTCATAAAGCCCAATAGCTTACCACAACACCTCAGTAATTCAGAGCTCTTACAGGTTATATCGCAGGGATTTGAATTGAGAACTGAAGTGTTGCACTGAATGCGTAAGTGATTCATGGCGCTCAAGTGGACTGTCTCGACGCGTCTGCTGATTGTACATCGCTCTTCACAGCAGCGCGACACGTCGTCCCTCTCCTAGGCCCGATGATGATTCACGTTACGAGCTAATAACGCTTAGACATGCTCCAGTTCCCACCACTGCCCTCCTGATGGAAATAAATGCCTCTAATTATTCCCATCAGAATCAGATATCGCTGGAAATGAAAAAGCAGGATTTGTTGCAGAGATGTCCAGATTCAACTGGGTCATGTGTGAGGATGGGGTCTGGAAACAGATCATTAGATTGGGGATGTTTTCCACATTATTAAAGGTGCTTTAAACGAATGAGATGAGAGTATGATAATATATATACGGTTTCATAACATTGAGTCTTTTGTTTTTAATACAGGTTTTATAGCACTTTGATCATTCATTTTGGTTTCTGCGGGTTTTATGAAGGTTAGTTTAAGACTTCTTTTAAGACCAAGTAAAGAAAATTTAAGGACCAAATTAAAGGAAACACAATGTCACTATAAGCATTCTCTAAATGTAAATGTGTAGAGAGCAGAAAATGAGTTTTAAGACCTTTTATGAACCCGTTATGCATAACCACATTTAAATTTGCACAAATCGAAGGAGAAAATAATCAAATGAGATGAAGTACCTTTCATTTGTAAAGTATGCAATTCAGATAGTTAGACAGATAGATAGATAGATAGATAGATAGATAGATAGACAAACAGACAGCTAGACAGATATAGATAGATAGAGAGACAGACAGACATAGATAGATAGACAGAGACACAGACAGCTAGACAGATATAGATAGATAGAGAGACAGACAGACATAGATAGATAGACAGATAGATAGACAGAGACACAGACAGCTAGACAGATATAGACAGATCAGAGAGACAGACAGACATAGATAAATAGACAGATAGATAGATAGACAGACAGACAGACACAGACAGCTAGACAGACAGACAGACAGACAGACAGACAGATAGATAGATAGATAGATAGATAGATAGATAGATAGATAGACAGATATCTTCTGCTCACCAAGGCTGCATTTATTTGATCAGAAATACAGTAAAAACTAGAAAATTGTGCTATATTATTAAAATTTAAACTGTTTTCTATTTGTATATGTTTTAAAACGTAATTTATTCCTGTGATGCAAGGCTGAATTTTCAGCATCATTACTCCAATCTTCAGTTTCAATGTTGAAAATGTGCTTTATAAATAAACAATTGATAAAAACTTCAATTAATTGTTGGTTTATGGGTATATCAACATTTGTACTGGAAAACAAGATACAATTTCTTTTTCTTTTCTTTTTTTGGAACATTATAAATGTTGTCAATGTCACTTTTCATTAAATTAATGCACCCTTGACGAGTATGAGTATCAATTTCTTTCAAAGTATTTGAGTAGAAGTGAGTTATATTTGTCCATGTGAAAGTTGAAGTGAGCTTCTCCTCACCGGGTTCTGCGGTCAGAGGTCTTGCTGCAGGTGTGCTGAGGAGGAACGTTTCTCCACTTCTTGGCTTCCACCACCATGGCCTCGGCATCCACCAAACCAAAGCCATACAGATGACTGACTACAACCCCGCATACACACACACACACACACACACACACACACACACACCAAACATTAACCAGGTACGGATGTCACAGACAGCAGAATGTCTATACTTAAATAATCTGAACTTATTCAGAAGACATTCATACAGAAATTTTATTCACTAGTGTCACCAATATGGGGTTTTAATGTTGATGTTAATATGTAGATATTGCTGATATGTTACAACAAATTCATTTTAAAGACAGCAAATATGAAAATGATCAAAAAAGTACAATTATTTGACAAATACACTTAATCAGATTTCTAAAAATGTAGGACTAGTTTTCAGAGAATATGTCTTAAATTAAGTTTATTTTTCTTAAGCCACTGGCACAGTTTTTTCAATATTTTTAACAAAATTCATCCTTAAACAATTTGCCAACAAAGAAAGAAAAATAAACATAATATTAAAGATATTCTCTGAAATTAAAGAGATAGTTCACCCAAAAATGACAATCCTGTCATCATTTACTCAACCACAAGTTGTTACAAAACTATGCGTTTCTTTCTTCCGTTGAGCCATTGACTTCCATAATACATTTTTTCCATACTACAGAAGTCAATGTCTGTTTAGTTACCAACTATTTTGTGCTTTTTCATGTGTTTTTTTTCTTAATATTTTTGTGATCAACAGAAGAAAGAAACTTATGCAGGTTTGGAACAATATGAGGGTGAGTAAATGATTTTCATTTTTGGGTGAACGATCCCTTCAAGTCTTATTATCTTACACAATAACTAACTAACAAAATTAATTTAATATTTATTTATTTATTTATGTTGGTTTATGGACATTTTGAAATTTATATTGGGAAAACAAGACAAAAACACTTAATAAAAAAAAATTAGTGGATCAGTCTCATACATTCCAAAAAACATAACTTGATGTTCTATTCCACTAAAATTTAAAAAATACTAAAGAGTTATGATACGATATTACCATGCGTTTGGACATATGTGTCAGAAATGTACCATATAAAATCAAACTTATCATATGCCACTTCACTATCACATTATGAGTGAAAAAAAGAAGAAGAAGAAATTATAATACACCACACATCTACATTTAAAGAGTGTAAAAATCATGCAGAAAAGTCATTTCTGTTGTGTTCACCTTTGAGTCCGGCTGCATTGGTTTTCCAGTCACTGGCTTTCAGGTGAGCCTGTCTGGATGTCTTCACGAGAAGATGCTGGACATCCCTCCAGGTTATCAGAGGACTGACAGATGAAATGACAAAGACTTTTTATGAGGCTTTCGAGTTTTATTGCTCTATTGAAAAGTACTGTCCTCTGTTCAGCAACAGCTATTTCATTTTGTTTTGTCTGTTTCGTATTTCAAATGTTAAGGGAGTTTTGGATCGAGTCCCATTTTTGCTTCCCATCTGAGAGGCTCTGTTTGTAGGGGCTTTTGGGACACTCATTCATTTTAGTGTAACAACTGCATCCTAGCAGGTAACTTTATCCCAGCAGCTCTCTATGCTACACGTCGCTTTATTCCTCTTCTGCTGTCATCCGTCTCACGAGTCTCACACACAGATAAATACGTGGAAAGATCACGTCAGTAAGTTCAACAGCGGCACTCCTGCTTCTGTGATCCTTTTCAAATAGATTAGTGGTTTTGAAAGTCTGTGGCTAACGTTACATGAAGTTTTGTTCAACAATATAAAATATACACATCATGCCTCAAATGTAAATATAGTTTTGAGAGTTGAAACCACAATATACACACACATGATTATGCTAAATTGAATTACAGTCCTGAAAGCCTTTACAAGCAGAGAATCCAGACAGAGGAATCCAATGGAAAATTGAATTCAAATTCGATTTCCTTAATATTTTGTTTTACTTTACTCTTGCCGATGAAAAAAAAAAGTTAAGATTGAATTTCAAATAAGCATTAAAGGTTCTGCACTGCAAATGCATAAATGTAAATGTTGTAAGGCAGTTGCTAGGGTGTCATAATAATAATAATAGTAATATATTTGTCTACAAACGTAATTTGAAGCATTTAAGTGAAAGCCTTTTGTTTTTAAATGTCATGATCAAAGATGCACACAATAAATCACAGATATGTGACATTAAGAACACCACTGCAGAAGAACTGAGGCGTAATTATGAAGTGCAAGTGTTAAAGGGACAGTTGACCTAAAAATAAAAATTCTGTCATCATTTATCTAAAATGTCACCAAACAAAAAAGACACTCAGTATTCAGTTATATTGCTGATTTGGCTGCATCAGATGAGAACAAAACTTGAACTGAATTGAGCTTTACAGCTGAATCGAATTAGTTTGATATTTGACAAATTTTGCAAAACTGACACTGTTATTGAACTAAACTGAATCAGCACTGAACTGACTTGAGCTGAATATTTACATTCATGCATTTAGCAGACGCTTTTATCCACTGCATTCAAGTTACAGTTTTTACATTTTATCAGCTCTTGCTTTCCATGGGAATCGAACCCATGATCTCTAGCGCCATGCTCTACTAATACTGACACTATTCTCTTTTTAGAGCCGCTTTACAGCAGAATTTGAATTTGTCTCATATTTGAAGAAGTTTGCACCAATGATTCTGTTATTTCTCTGTTTATTACTTTGAAGTTGCTTTGAAACAGTATGCATTGTATAAAGCACTACAGAAATAAAGGTAACAAAATTGGACCCCATTGCATGTGCAACGACATTTTTGTCAAAAGATCTTCTTAAACAGGTTTGGAAAAACATGAGGGTGATCAAATGATGACAGAAATGTCTTTTTTAGCCAATGAAAATTAAATATAAATATTGAATATAAAGAAGCAGTGCAGCTTTCTGCATCTGTTTTATAGAAGAATAATGTCAAAAATGTAAGTGATGAAGAGGAGCGGAAAACTGACTTTGCCTCCAGAGCGAGAGCGATGACACCCGCCACCATCGGTGCAGATACAGAGGTGCCTGTGTGTCCATCAGTACATCTCTGCCGCAGGTCTGTCGTCACCTGGTACCAGAAACACAGAAATACAGAGCATGAAAGAGTTAACAACTTGCAGCAAAGTGGACATGACTTTTCAAATTTTGTCCTTTAAATCTTATTAACAGGTAGAGCAGGTCTTCCAGATTTGCATGTCTTCTGTTTAAGCAAAAGGTCAAGTCCTCCTTAATAAAATGAAAACTTACTGAAAATGTACTCACCCTCAGGGCATCCAAGATAGAGATGAGTTTGCGTCTTCATGGGAACAGATTTGGAGCAATGGATCCTCTGCAGTGAATGGGTGCCGTCAGAATGAGAGTCCAAACAGCTGATAAAAACATCACAATAATCCACAAGTAATCCACACCACTCCAGTCCATCAGTTAACATCTTGTGAAGAGAAAAGCTGCATGTTTGTAAGAAACAAATCCATCATTAAGATGTTTTTATCTTCAAACCACCACTTCTGGCCAAAATGTGAGTCCATAATCCATAATAACACTTCCTCCAGTGAAAAAAATCCACCTCCTGTTGTCCTCTCACAACAAAATCCACCCACATATTTGTTTTGAACTCTTTTTGCTTGTAAACAGTGCTTGATCTGTGCATATTTCTCTCCAGATTCAGACAAGACTACTTTTTCACTGGAGAAAGCAATATTATGGATAAAGGACTCATATCTTAGCTAGAAGCAATGGTTTGAAGTTTAAAACATTTTAATGATGGATTTGTTTCTTACAAACATGCAGCTTTTCGCTTCACAAGACATTAACTGATGTACTGGAGTGGTGTGGATTACTTGTGGGTTATTATGATGTTTTTATCAGCTGTTTGGACTCTCATTCTGACGGCACCCATTCACTGCAGAGCATCCATTGGTGAGCAAGTGATGAAACGGCACATTTCTTCAAAATCTGTCCTGATGAAGAAACAAACTCATCTACATCTACATGTCCTGAGGGTGAGTAAATGTTCAGAAAATTGTCATTTCTGGGTGAACTATTCCTTCAAAGCTTCCAGCTATCCTCTGAAAGAATGCGCTTCGTGACTGTGACGGGACAAGCGGTTTTCTGCAAAGTGCTCTGTAAATATTTCATTGTTCTGGTTTTCTGGGAAACAGCGGGTCACCCACAGAGCTGCTCTGGTAGCCTGCAGGCAGAGAGAGCGAGCGCTCGAGTGTGTCTTCAATCAAACATGAGCGTGATTACACTGGTGTTTCTCAAAAGGACAAACATGAATGGGGTCAGTGCCACCAACGGGGTCCTGAAGAAGATGCAGAGATTGGAGACACATGCTCTTGTACGATGTGTCTGCGTGTCGGGTTTATGTCCGTGTTTAAAAACAGCGGTTAGGAAACAAACAAGACAATACTAGACTTTTACATTTTCCGAAGACATGTGGGAAAAGTGTTAACAGACTTCTCGTTAACCACTTCATCTGCATGCTCAAGGAATTTTAAGAGGTTTTTAAGGCAGCAAAAAAAAAAAAAAAAAAAAAGGAATTCAAGACATTTAAAAAAAATCAAAGATGAATTATCATTAAAAAGTCAATAAAAATCATCAAATTAAAATCATTGAATAGTAAGTTTTTAACAGGGAAAAATACATTGTGATTGAATCATCTGAGGCTTGAAAGAATACTGATCTAGACATATAAATTCTATTATATTTTAAATATTTGTTTTATTTTTAATTTTACATTAATTATATATACATATCTTATTTCTTCTTTGATTTCTTAATCATTTGCTATGATAATTCTATCATTATTTTTTAATAACTTTTATGTAAAGCACTCTGAATTACCATTGGGTATATACAGGTCCTTTTCAAAAAATTAGCATATTGTGATAAAGTTCATTATTTTCTGTAATGTACTGATAAACATTAGACTTTCATATATTTT
>JAFVLL020033273.1:0-11235 GCA_021397915.2 Tor tambroides | reverse complement strand
ATGAAAAATATATCATAATACTTGACAAGTTGCATAGTTTTGAGATTTTCTTTTTCAGGCACCTCATCTACGTCATCTCTCTTCCCGCAGTGCATGTCTGCGCTGCAAAGTAGGCCGCATAAATACTCTCTGACCTTGCTCCCTTTGCTTTGTAACAAAAATATATTATATTTCTTTTCTCTTTTGAAAGTGCCACAGAGATTACTCTGAGTTACAGATACCCATTGTAACGTGATACCCACTGGATTCTAAGATGACCACGCACAAGTGGTCGAGAGAAAGAGAGGCCTGTCTACGTGAGAGTTTGTCTTGAGGCAGTGAGATAAAGATAGAGGAGCTCTCCTCTCCTCTCTCTACATCTCTTCTTTTTCATTCGTTTTGGGGCTGCAGTTTTCGCCCCTACCACCCAACCTAGTCTCTCCCTTCCTACCCTTCCTCTTCCCGCAGCGGAATTACGAGCAGCCGCATTCTTCTACAATCATGTTCTGGATGTCCTTTTTGACGATTTTCTGCTCCTCGTTGTAGTAGAGCATGGACATGGCCCGCAGACGAGTCGGCACACAACAGGACTTGATGTTGGTGAAGGGGCTGTACCCTCGCATGCGGTAGTGGTTGATGACCGTGGAGTGGAAGGACAGCGAGTTGCCGGTGATGCTGGCCACGTGGCTGGGACAGTCGCCCTCGCAGTAGTTGGCGTGATACCCCGAGGGAGCGATGATCCAGTCGTTCCAGCCGATGTCTTTGAAGTTTACGTAAAACTGGCGTTTGCAGCAGACGCGTACCTTGCCGTCGCACTCCAGGCCTCTTTTGCGACGTCTCCTTTGGGACAGATCGTCCATCTGTCGCACCACGGCCATGAGGAACGGCCGGTGGGATTGCTCACGCTCGCCGCCTCCCGGAGTCACGAGCACCGGCGTAGCTCGAGCATCGGCACACAGTGGGCAAGAGACACGCAGACTCAGCGTGCTTCCCCCGTGCTGCAATAACGACTGCACACTGGCCGAAACGGGAAATGTATGCCAGCCGCTGCGCCGCGTGTCCACGGATTTCTCCGCCAGAACCTTCTCCCCTGTACTTTGCTGCAGGAGCAGCCGGATGGTGACGTTAGCTCGGGTGCGGTTGCCCTTTGGCAGTCGAAGAAAGAGCCAGACGTTGGCTTGCTCCACTAGAGACATCTCACCTCCTTCCTTGGAGATGAGAAAGTTGACAAACCCTGGAGCTTGACCTGAGAGACAGGAAGAGAAGGAAACATCAGAGATTAGTCAAATGAGCTGATCTTTTGTTATCATACTTGTGTTTCACTTTAGCCTGAGGCTCTGGTTGACTTTGGAGACGGTGTGCCCGCCACATCAGAGCTGACGCTGGGAGTGGTGGCATTGGTGGAACACTTTAGCTTTGTGCCAGCAGTGACCAGTTTTTCAAGGTTTCTGCAAAACAATCTTCTTCTGTTTCGTGTGACTATTAATAAATGGCATAGATGCATGCAGTTGTGCATCCTTTTCCTGCACGTCAAATCAGTGAATCAGCTGTTCCTACACGCACGCTCACAAGCAAACAGTCCCTCCTGCTTGGTTCTTCCTGCACCACCTTGGAATTGAAATAATTGAGGGTTTAAAACCAACTTCATCACCTTTCCTGGTAGTTAACTGAGCAATTAAGAGTCTGCTAGCCTAGTAACACATAATGGCCATGACAGCGTGCAGCTGGAAGCAGTGATGTGGCATGTGGCTTGCTGTCTCACTGGATTGTAAAAGACTGTTCCCTTTGGCTTTGATTCCCACCGTGTTATAGAGAGAGGCAAGGCCTCTGGAAAATCTCAGTTCACGGATCATTTGGGTACTTCTAAACAAATCCTCTCCATTTACTGACTCAACCGGTTTTTAAGCCACTAAACCATTGTTGGGACAGTATTTTTGGCTGTTCTCATTGACTGTTGCTTACTTATACTGTAGCTGAGTTCTTGTTAAACTGGTCATCTTGTTGAAGGCTTGGCATACAAGTCAAATAGCAAGATGCCTCTTGCAACAAGTATTAAGCAATATACTCTGGCAAAATATTGCACACGTACTAATCTATCACGCACCACAACATATTTACAGGGTTACAACGTAATAGCAATGGCATCAAGCTACAAGTGTGTATGTGTGCGAGATCGTATTTAAGGATCCCTGGCCCAAACCCATCTGTCCAAACACAAGCGAGCTGCACAAATGCCGTCTAGAAGTAATGGGCTTTTTTTTCCAGTAGTGGCTAATGCATTGTTTCCCTTTTAATCTGCACCCAGTGAAAGAATCGAGTATCGTTAGCATTTGCTTTGCTGGGTAAACCCTTCAACTGCCCCTCCAGAGCAGAGGCCCAGGCCCAAAGAAGAAAGATCACCACTGGAGCTTTGCAACTCCGCATGCTTCTGAATATATTTGCTGGAGAGCAAAGAGAAATTTTGAAATTTGAAGAGAAGGACTAAAGAGCCGTGCGGTAATCCCTCAACAATAAACACCAATTTAACCGCAAGGGCAGAGTTTGCACAGCTGTCCTGCACACAAAGATGGAGAATAACATTTACACATTCCTCCCCTCCCCCTTTCCATGTCTTCAAAAGGGGCGGGTGGCTGTAGTATAGAATCACCTGGGAACTTAAGTGTGTTTGTGGGGGGGACGAGGGATGTCCACTCCTCTTTAAACATGGCTTTAGTTAATGTGTTCTATAATCCCCTTTTCTATCTGGTTTACCTTAGGGGGAATCAGCCTCTTTCATCTCCTTGTTGGCCTCCTGTCATATTGTATGGCTTGCAATGCCCCAGTGCTTGAAGCTCAAAGAATGCTTTTGCAGTAAAGAAGTCCGCAACCTGAAAGGTTGTTGAAACACGCCTCTTTGGATGGAGTTTGTTTGTACTCTTCCTAGTTAACTCTTATAGAATGCACTATTTATCTTTGACTAATTTGTTGACAGTGCTGATTAAAGGCAACAGGTTTTCCGCGCAGATCACATATGCTAGTTCAAAGAGCATAGTGCTAACAGGTGCTTAATGGATCAGGTGGAATGAGGCATTCATTCATTGATGTATATTCCCTTGGTCTTGCTGACAACTCAGCAATGGCTAGTACTCACATGAAACACCAGAAGGGAAGGACGCTAGGTGCTAACATGAGAACACTTTCTAGATCCCTCCAGAAATGAAAGATTCTTGTCCGATTTTCTTCTTTGACCCAACAAGATATTAAATTAGAAATAAAAGTCTGAAGGTGGAAATATGACTCTTTTAATGGTGTGTGGGAGTGAATGATTTGAGTTCCTCGCCTGTTATGCAACATATTTCAAACACAGTCCCGTCAGCAGCGAGGATGGATTTCATAGACTAAACTCTTGCGCTAGAGCATACTGTGAGCCGTAGTATCACGTGATATTCATATATTTCAAACAACGATCAGTTATCATCTGGATAATGATCGCTTGCTACTCTAATGCATTATAAAGCAGATCCAAATCAGATACTAAACCCAATAAAAATGCAGCCGAGGTACTCCAAGAGAAAATATACAACAGAGATCTACACTGCGATCATAAAACATCCTCTGACATTATAATGTCGCTGAACAGAGCAGAAAACCACCATGTTGCTGCAACGGCATTCATGGCCTTTTCTACATCCCAGCATGAGAAGCAAACAAACAAAAAGTGCAATAAAACCTCATTTCCCAGCCATAACACTGTAGAGTCTTGTATACATTCTCCGGCGAGTGTCACTAACACCGGCGAGCCACTTCACGATACCACACCTTGCGCCATAAAGGCCAAGCATGCTTGTAATGTTCTTCCCCAAACGCCCTTGTTCCCTCTTTATCTGGTCCTCATCACCCACAGGCATTTCAGGCACCAACAGCGGGCCTGATTTACTGCCTCCATCTAAGTCAGGCACCCCATCCAGCGGCAAAGAATCACCAGCTTCAGACAGCCCCTGCAGGCCAGTGCAGTTCCCAGGGAACCAGGAGGGTAACGAGGAGAGTTACTGCTGCCTCCCCCTGCTAACCTTTGGTAAGAATCCACAGAACATGGCTCAAGGCCATGCTGCATAACTGAAGGACAGGCACTTTCAAGACTGCGGTTTAACAAAACATGAGGGACAATCTATATGGATAGTTGCTATTCATATTTTACTTATTTATCTGATTGATTTTTTAGGATTCAAGGTTGGATGTAGGTTTGAGATGCTCGCTACTACCAAGCCCACATCTGCAAGTAATAACCCACTCTCACGAACAGGTTTGGATGATGCATCAGCTGTCAAAGTAATAAATGAGTGTAGTTGGCATGATGCTGCAGCATCCTTTCTTCACTACAGTACTGTACCTTGAAGCCAAGAAAGCTTTAAGTAGCATATTACAAAATGACACGAGCAGCGAAGTATCCTGCAACCTGAGAAACCTATTTGACCACACTAATGCTAAGGGATCCTCGGCTAACAAGGAGGCTTTCTAATGTGGTCCTCGAATCTGGATTGTGTTTAAAGGCGATACTTTGCGGCTTTGTTATATGTAAGGTTTGGCAAGCTGGCAGTGTAGCCCCAAAATAAGATACTTACTATTTTATTTCTATTGCCTTTAAATAGTAATTCTTTGTATTATTTCGCAAGATCTTGAAGCAAGTCAGATTCTCTTTTCTGCGAAGAAATCAGTGTTTGATCTAGCAAAAATAACTGCTTTCACATGAACAATTGGGACATCTTCTTTCCTTTGCTGTAACCATTACTGGAGGGAGTGATTATAGGGCTTTCCCTGTGATAAATTGCTTTGCAAGTAGGAGGAGATCAAAACGAGGAAACTAAGTAAATATTGAGTCATTGTTTCAGAACGTCAAGCTTTGCATATGCAACCTGCACGCCTGAATGACATCAGAAAGGCCAAACACCGAACGCCCACACACATTCACAGCATCCACAGTGATATCATCAACGCCCCTTCTGTTTGAAGATCCTGCACATGGCTTCAGTGGAATTCAATGACAAAGAATAGTGAGCATGGCACAGAGCTGCTATTTATAATTCTTTGCATTTGTTAAATCATTATCTTTGGTTTGGAAGCAAAGGCTATCCATTTTGCAACTTTTGATGGAAAAGAATCTTTGCAGAAGGTTTGGCCACATTTTATGAATGGCCTCTGGTGCACTCTCAAGGTTTAGCAGCAATAGTAACATGTCAAGGAAAGAGCAAATTCTTTAGATACAGTTGCTTTAAAAAGCGCTTGTTAGTGTTTTATTAGTTAAAATGATGTTATTTCTTACCCTTTTCTACAGCCTGAAAGTCTGCAGACTAAAGTTATTCATTATTTGCAGTCATGCTAAAATACACAAGCACTGATTGCTCATGCCTTCGGGCTACACATTTAACTGAGAGTACTCAGTCTTACCATGTAGCGCTCATTCAGCCAGAATACTGCATGTTAGAGATAATGATTTAAACAAGTATGTCCTACAATAAATGCAATATGCCTCAGGTTCTGCGGTCCTTGTGTCTGCCAACTGATATATTCATCAATGTGATTTCTGAACCTAATCAGCACATAATTTAAGAGGACAAGAGACATGCAAAGAAAATTGAGATCTATAAACTACCATTAACTAGCTTTAATTTTAATAAACCTTCTGAATTATTAAAAAAAAAAAATATATATATATATATATATATATATATATATATATATATATATAGTGGCCTACTAAATGCTGTTACTTCATAGACTTATATTTCATAGCTTTAAGATATGTGTATGTCTACCTGTATGTTTGGCAATTATGAGAACAGATTCTTGGACAAGATTCCAGACAGATAGTGTATGCAGAAGTCTGAGACTTACATCATACACATAATTACAGTTGTCTAAACAACCCACTTAACGCAGCATTACAGTGATGCAGTGCAGCAACATGTGTCTTAAAAATCAAACCAGTATGAAATAAGCACCATGCACAACTATGCATTACAGTATTTAGAAAATCAATCTAATTACAGTTATGTCTCTGCTTGTGATGCCAAAGCCAAAAAAAAATATCACCTGGTGCCACATTGCAGACTAAATGATGCTTCAACACCAGCATTGGAATGGGCCCAACTAAGGGCCGCAACATGTTATAATTGTATTATTTACATTGTTATACTGAAATAATTTAATTATTACATGCTAACTCTGAAGTGCAAGTATGTGCACAGTAACAAATTCAGTAGGAACTTCAGTAGCACATTTTGAGATTAATCATAATGTATTATTTAATGTATGGACAGTTCTAGTATATTTTTAATTAAAAACAAAAGAACAAAACAATGTATAAAAACAATTTCAGCATAAGTAGCCAACTAATGAAAAAAATCACAGGCTGTGTAAAGGGGCCTTGGTATAGGCTATTGACTGGTATATTGGCTTTGATGTTATAAATGTTAAGAAGCAATGCTGTGCATCCATTTTTAGAAAAAAACAAACAAAAAAAAAAACTATTAGACTAAAAAAAATCATTATTTGCGAGGGTCTGCAATCAAGCTTTATTGCATTCCCCCTTGTGGTGGATTTGGAGAACAGCTCTGTTTTGAATACTTTTGGAAACAGCTCAGATGCAACTGAACCCGGCATTTTGCGCCAGACTCGAGAATGCAATGCGAGCGGGAATTCTCACGAGGCACGAGCTCGGGTAAGAAACAGTTGTTGCGAGGTTTCTGTGCGACAACACTGCGATGGTTTGGCGGAAGGAGATGATGGATGCTTACCATTGCCCTTCATTTGTAACAAAAGCCTGCAATTGAATATAAGGGGAGAAGTATGTATTTTGGTTTGGTCAGATTGGATTACGAATCGTGTTTAAGAAACTTTAGCAATGAAGTATCTCCTGACAGAAAGTATTGCAGTCTCAAACTATAATTTCAATAATGCAAAAACTCCACCCACTACTTATTATAACAATAAGACCATCAAACGACTTATTTTGTACTATTTACAGCCTTGTATTTAGTCTAATTCGTTTTCATGATGAGAAGTATGAGGTAAGTATTATATTTATTTATGTGGGTATCTTTAGTCTTTCTGGTGTGTTTGAAATGTCAAAGATGAGTGATGGAGCCAGACACATGATTGAAAAGTCCACAGAAATTGAGCTATGATGTACCATGTGCTTGGTTTATGCCAGTACTGGTCATAATTTTACATTTTGCAAAGTGAGCAGTTTAATGAGAGCTTGTAATCCTTGTTAGATTTATTCATTCAGAATGAGGGACAGTCCACCCCCACCCCAATAGATGTGTCTGAGGTTGAGGGGATAAATACTTTAACTAACAATCCACGCGATAAAAGTTTGATATAGATTTGAATTATTAACAGATTTCCTTCTGTGTCTCATAACTAGGTTTTTGTCATCACTTAAGCATGAGTTGAATTTGTTTTGTAATGTGACAAGCTGTAGTCTGGCACCAAAAGATTATCTAGGAATGGTTCTCATAAACAGGGTTCTCACGGTCATGAAAAACCTGGAAAAATCAGTGCATTTTAAATTTCCAGATGTGGAAGATCTTAAAATGTCATGGAAATTTCTGTAGTGAATGCAAATTTTCACTCTAATTGTTCTTTGTGAACGCAGTCTGTATAAAAAAGATTTTGAAAACACTTTTGCAGTAGTCATGAATGACTCAGGGAAGAAAAAAGTGGTGGGGAAAAAAAAAAAAACGTGTGGGTAACCCTGCATATTGTTGTATATTTTATTAGTTCCAGCGAGTGGATTATTTCATGTGACATCTTGTCTTAAAGGATTTATTTCTTACTCTACTTTACGTCACGTCTCTTGTATACTTATTATTCCACTTTAAAAATGCATAATTCATTTTTATACCTATAATGTCATTCTAAATATTCATTCTCTCCACAAGGCCGCAGTGTTACAGTCTCAGCTCCCTAAAATCATGAAACATTCATCTTTCAGACAAGCAATCCAATTGCTCTGTTTGCTGCTTTTTAGGTCTGACACATCTGTTGAGAGCTCCTGCAGCACGCCGCGGCTCTGTGTCACTCATGACCCGTTTGAGCTGCATGACTCAGAGAAGAACCCAATCTCTCCTCACATCACGGGCTTGACAGCACCTTTGAACAGCTCTCACTGCTGCCGACAATGCTCTTTCAACTGCCTTTGAAACCCGACACAAAGGCAGTAACTGAACAGCATTCTTTTCCCTCCTATAATACGGAGAAGTCCTTTTTTATTCCTATGCCTTATGATTTTTTTTTATCTCTCTCTCTCAGCCCTCTTCAGTCACATAGGGAAGCTACATAGGAGACTGTCAGTCCCCAAGGAAGTGCTCCTGTGCAGAGCTTACGGCTAGAAGCCTGGGGGGCCCTCGCAGATAATTACCGATTCTCTAAACCGGCAGGAGGTTTGCAGGAACCTCGAGAGAGGGGGAGCGAATTGCCACAGATCATTTCTAACTGCTCTGACTTTGTGCGGTGGCAACAGGTTTCCCTGAACTCTTCAGACTTAAGTTGAACAGCTTTATAAACCCACCTCTCCGGTTTCATCCCTCGAGGGAAGACCGAACGATTTACTTTAAAGTATTTAAGGACTAAGATCACCCTTTGTTAGAAATTTGGACTCACCGGCTTCAGCAAACGTGATGATCTCTGTCTGTTCCGCCTGTTCGATGTCCGGACGGCTGCTGGCCTCGTCCTCAATCAGGACACTGCCGTCCTTGGCCACCCGTCCCACGTGTACCTTGCGAATGGCATTGAGAAGCGCCGCCCGAGGCACCGGGTGCGTGATGTTGGGGCGCTCTTGCAGGTGCAGCATGTTAAGTATGTGTCTCTTCACCGCCTCGACCACGTCTTGCTGGGCTCCCTCGTCCTCACCCTCGCCTTTTCGAAGCCGCGCCAGGGCACAGGAGGGACAGTCCGTTGCTGCCTGTTCAGACGTTGCCAGGCTCCCTTTGGTGACCATGGCACTGAGGGAGCAGGTCTGGATGAGCAGCAGGAAGATCCCGCTCAGAACAGGGAGAGGGGACATCCTTAAATGATAAGTGTCAGTTGCTGAAGAGAGCTGGAGGGTGTTTGCACCAGGTTGCAAAATGAACAACTTACTTTAAAAGTTCCTTTCAAAGTAAGACAAGAACCGTCCGGTCGCCGAGAGCTTGCAGTAAAGTCTGTCTGCCTGTGAATGAGCTCAATCTGACCAAAATTTGAGAGGAGCAAAAAAAAAAGTAAGGGAAAAAAAAGTGAGGAAAAATGTAATCCTTGCTGGTAAGTTGTGAGAAGAGATGCTGGTCGGAATAGTTCTGTCAGAGGCTTTCTCTCTCTCCAGGTCCTCGGGAAGTTTGTATGGGATGGGCTGTCGGCTTCTGGATGTGCCCCAGGGAAGCAGTGTGCTCGTAAGAGGTCTGGGACTGCTCACTGTGCAGGAGTTGAATGGTTTTGTAGAAGTGGGCTGGACTCTCTCACTGGCTCTAGCTCCCCTCTCTCTCTGTTTCTACTTCTTCTCCTCTCTCTTACAGAGTAATTATACTTCCCTCGCTCCCTCCCCTCTTCCTTGCTCCCTCCCTCTCTTTACGTTTCCTTTTTATTTATTTTTCTAATTGTTCTATTTGTAGGGCAGAGCAACTTTCCCTCTGCAGGGTTTACGGAGCACGTAGTGGAATTTGCTTGACAGACATGACAAGTGTGATTAGCTATTAAGTGACTAAGTCCATTCATTTGTAAGTTTTCACAGTCTTGCTGTTTTTAAATGCAAGACACTTCTGAATTACGAACTCTCTAAAACATGATTGCATTTCAACAGACAAAATTCAAGTCTGGCAAATTGTCAAACTGAATTATTATAATAGTACTCGAGAGTTTTAAGGTGGCACAGCAGTTCCTCATAAATGTATTAGGCAATTCTGGTCAAGTGGAGATTACCAGTGGTAAATTTCAGAGAACTTGATTTTTTCTTCCCATTTAAACAGTTTCCTTGAAGAAAGAACGTCTTGACGTCACTTTGAAGCAGTGCGTGTTAAGTATTCCACGCTTCCCTTTACTGCTGCAACATGCAACACATGTTGTGCGCAGATTCACCAGGAAGTGCCCAGAAGGCTAACTTCCTGTTTAATTGGCCGAGGACAGATGTCTGGGATTCTTAGTGAGACAGGCAGCTGGGGTTGTGACATCATCAAAGGCTGCGTCGAGGGCATGTGTGGGTCGTTCGTCTGCATATCAGCCAAAACATGCATGAGGGATCCCTCAGTCGTACGAGTCACGATGTGCTGTGGGTTACGTAGACGTTTTTATCATATAAGACAAGCCGATGTACTCATTCAGGATTACTCAAAGTTCTGATTCAGGAGACCCCCCTTTGTCAGTGATGCTGACTGAAGTCAGTGTCTAAAGTCTGCTTTGAGAGAGTCAGCCTTTGGTTTTGTAATATAAGAACGTCTGGGGCAAAGTGAATCAAGGGGTCTATTTGTTTTTTCTTGCCTTTATCCTAGTTATTAAATGATATCACACCAATATTTTAGAAAATATTATTAACATAGATGTTATTGAGTTGTATTCCATATTTGTATGTATGTTTAATAACTTGATATGGATAACAGGTTAAGGTATTCTTTTCTCTGTATCACATTTGTACACTTTAACACTAAATACAGTATCACTGTAAGGAGTCCCTCTTGTGGTCAAACTTGTTCATTGCAGAGAGTCAAGAAATGCCCCCCCCACTCATGGAGTACAAGGCTGAGTATTGATTCACATTATTTGGTAGTGAATGCTTGAGTGTTATTTTGAATGTTACAGCGAATTCTCAATTAATATATAATTGACATTTGGCCCCACGGATCCTTGAAGTCATTATACTGATGATCATACCATCCAAAGAATTAATATACTGTTAGTTTTTCTATATGGGATATGCAACATATTTTCAGTGGTTTACTGCTTGCCTTGGTTTGAAGTTAAAAAATAGCATATTCTACTCTTCATTTCTAGAAATGTCAGAACTTTTAAAATCTTAACTGCTGGAAAACTCCCTAGACTGGATGATTCTAAATATGATCAGTGTTGGGGATAACGCATTATAAAGTAACGCGCATTACGTAATAATATTACTTTTTTCAAGTAACTAGTAAAGTAACGGATTACTTTTTTAATTTACAAGAAAATATCTGAGTTACTTTTTCAAAAAAGTAACGCCAGTTACTTTTTTTTCCATTTATTGACTGACAGAGCGCTGTGTGAACATTAGAG
>JAFVLL020033272.1:0-17373 GCA_021397915.2 Tor tambroides | reverse complement strand
AGAATTACAGAGGTATACATATATATATATATATATATATATATATATATATATATTGAAGGAAGGAAGGATGTGACGTGTGGCCAAGTATTGTGTCCCATACTCAGAATTTGTGCTCTGAATTTCACCCATCCAAGTGCACACACACAGCAGTGAGTAGTGAACAAACACACACACACACACACACACACACACACACACACACACACACACACACACACACACACACACACACACACACACACACACACACACACACACACACACACACACACACACACACACACACACACACACACACACACACACCGTGAACACACACCCGGAGCAGTGGGCAGCCATATTGCTGCGGCGCCCGGGGAGCAGTTGGGGGTTCGGTGCCTTGCTCAAGGGTCTCACCTCAGTCGTGGTATTGAGATTAGTTGCATGTATGTTGAATAATCCAGTGTTTTTCTCTGAGCAAAATAATTAAATACTTCCCAAAACAAAATAAATTCTGTACAAAATATAGTTTGTAATACGTGCATCAAGATAACAATGACGGAAATCACGTGATTGATTATGCCTCATTCACGTGAGCCATCAGGAAAAATGTCTGTGGTCTGGTCCTTTTTCAAAATCTCAGATAAAGACTAAAATATGCCATTTGCAACGAGTGTTCTGCAGAAATATCAAGAGGGGGTAGCACGGCTGAGAGTTTCAACATCAATTTTTTTTTTGCCACCTGAAAAAGCATCCTGAACAGCATGTTGCGTTCCTCAGTGCTGTCACACGAAAAAACTGCCACCTCCCAGTGTTCCCGACACCTCCTGTGGCTCAGGTATTTGAAAGAATAAACGTGTACTCAAGACAGCATCAAAGCAAAAGGCATTACACAAAAAATCATGGAATTTTTCACACTAGACAATCAACGATTTTCCATCGTGGAAGACGTGGGGTTTCGGAGGCTCGTGGAACACCTTGAGCCAAGTTACTCCCTACCTAGATGGAGATATTTCTCAGACGTTTGCCTACCAGACATGTACATTGTTGTAGCAGTGCATATACATGAGCTCTTGGCCACTGATATTTCAGCCATCAGTTTTACAGCTGAAATTTGGAGCTCTGATGTTAGCCCTACATTTATGCTTAGTCTCACAGGGCAATGGATTGATAAAGATTACAAATTGCAAAAAATATTTCTGTATGCAAAAGAGTTTACAGGTTCACACACACCCCAGGAGCGATCACTTCAGCATTTAACACAATGCTTAAGATGTGGAAAATTGACAAATTCAAGGTACATGCAGTTGTTACAGACAATTCAAGAAACATTACTAAGGCAATGGAGTTCAGTGATGTTGCGAGTTTATCCTGTGTAGCACACACTTTACAAATAGCTGTCAACGAGGGCTTGTTATGTCAACAGAACAGAACAGAGTCGTGATAGCAGTACGCAGACAAATGGTTGGTCACTTTAAGCATTCCCCTCTCGTGAACTTGCACTTACACAATGTCCAAATTCAGTTGAGGATGCAACCAAAAATTCTTCAGCAAGACATTACAACAAGGCGGAACAGCACTTTTTATCTGCTGAGAAACCTCTTGGATCAAAAGCAAGCAATCACGGTGCAGATTATGTTCTGCCCATCACATTAACTGCCCATCATTGGTGTTCAATTGAGAACATAGTGTCTATTCTTCACCCATTTGAGCAACTAACGAGAGAGATGAGTGCATCTGGAGCATCTGCAGTGGATGTGATTCCATCAACTGTTGCGCTAAAGCGACTACTGAGCAAGGACCTTGAAATTGACCGGGGAGTAAAAACCACACACGCAAAAAAAAAAACACTTTTAGATGCAGTGACAAAGCATTTTGCTAAAATTGACTAGGAACTTCTTTATTGTATCGCAGCACTGATAGACCAAAGATACAAAGAAAACTACTTTGTCACGAAAAAAAACACGGAGTACGCATGATGCTGCAAGCACAGCTGGATTTGAGCAACGAAAATGGTGGAAAAGACGCGGTGTGCCACCCAGAGGACAAACCGATAGCCAAAAAGTCACACAAGGAAAATGAACCAGTGCGACATGTTCCTGGATCAACATCTTTGTTGACCCTGGAACAACATTGTGATTAACCAATCAGATTTGAAGAACCAGTTTATAGTTTTTGTGAAGTTTAGGCTTACAATCAGTGTTTGGTGCTTGTACATCAGTGTCATTCATCTATCATTTCCTCTGATTTTAAGGATTACTCATGGGTAAGGTTAGGTGTAGAGATATGGTCAAGACTAAATTTTTGGATTAAAATGTTGTTCCAGGGTCAACAAAATATGTTGACCTAGGAACACATCTAACTCAGCAAAATCAGGACGTGCGAAAATGAACAGGCACCCAGTTTGTTTGACATGTTCAATGAAGTTCTGGAGGAAAATTTATCACATGGATTTAGGATTACCCTTATCGTGCCACAAATGGATGCATACCTTGCAGAAATCGTTACTGAAAGAAATGAGAATCCTCTTCAATGCTGACATGTCAATCAAGGTCACTTTTTGTCTCTTGCGCAAATACACAAGTATTTGTGTGCACAAGCACTGACAGTGAACGATAGTTCAGTGCTACATCCAATGTCTTGGACAATAAAAGAAACAGTCTGCGCTGTGAAAAAGCAGAAAAGCTTCTTTTTATAAAGAACTTGCCCCTGTTTCTAAAACAGCAACCTTAATACTTGACAACAGCAAACTGACTAAATGAACTGTTCGTGAGTTTTTGAACTGTTATTCCATAATATTTTAAATATGATTCTACACTGAACAAAATTATAAACGCAACACTTTTGTTTTTGCCCCCATTTTTCATGAGCTGAACTCAAAGATCTAAGACTTTTTCTATGTACACAAAAGGCCTATTTCTCTCAAATATTGTTCACAAATCTGTCTAAATCTGTGTTAGTGAGCACTTCTCCTTTGCCGAGATATGCCACACCTGTGAGGTGGATAGATTATCAAAATGCTGATTAGACAGCATGATTATTACACAGGTGTGCCTTAGGCTGGCCGCATTAAAAGGCCACTTTAAAATGTGCAGTTTTACTGTATTGGGGGGGTCCGAAAACCAGTCAGTATCTGGTGTGATCACCATTTTCCTCACGCAGTGCAACACATCTTCTTCGCATAGAGTTGATCAGGTTGTCCACTCCTCTTCACTGGCTGTGTGAAGTTGCTGGATATTGGCAGGAACTGGAACATGCTGTCGTATACGCCGATCCAGCGCATCCCAAACATGCTAAATGGGTGACATGTCCGGTGAGTATGCTGGCCATGCAAGAACTGGGATGTTTTCAGCTTCCAGGAACTGTGTACAGATCCTTGCAACATGGGCCGTGCATTATCTTGCTGCAACATGAGGTGATGGTCGTGGATGAATGGCACAACAATGAGCCTCAGGATCTCATCACAGTATCTCTGTGCATTCAAAATGCCATCAATAAAATGCACCTGTGTTCGCTGTCCATAACATATGCCTGCCCATACATAACCCCACCGCCACCATGGGCCACTCGATCCACAACGTTGACATCAGCAAACCACTCTCCCACACGATGCCATACGCGCTGTCTGCCATCTGCCCTGTACAGTGAAAACCGGGATTCATCCGTGAAGAGAACACCTCTCCAAAGTGCCAGACGCCATCGAATGTGAGCATTTGCCACTCAGTCGATTCTGATAATGAACTGCAGTCAGGTCGAGACCCCGATGAGGACAACGAGCATGCAGATGAGCTTCCCTGAGACGGTTTCTGACAGTTTGTGCAGAAATTCTTTGGTTATGCAAACCGATTGTTGCAGCAGCTGTCCAGGTGGCTGGTCTCAGACGATCTTGGAGGTGAAGATGCTGGATGTGGTGGTCCTGGGCTGGTGTGGTTACACATGGTCTGCGGTTGTGAGGCCGGTTGGATGTACTGCTAAATCCTCTGAAACGCCTTTGGAGACGGTTTATGGTAGAGAAATGAACATTCAATTCACGGGCAACAGCTCTGGTGGACATTCCTGCAGTCAGCATGCCAATTGCACGCTCCCTCAAAACTTGCGACATCTGTGGCATTGTGCTGTGTGATAAAACTGCACATTTTAGAGTGGCCTTTTATTGTGGACAGCCTAAGGCACACCTGTGCAATAATCATGCTGTCTAATCAGCATCTTGATATGCCACACCTGTGAGGTGGATGGATTATCTCGGCAAAGGAGAAGTGCTCACTAACACAGATTTAGACAGATTTGTGAACAATATTTGAGAGAAATAGGCCTTTTGTGTACATAGAAAAAGTCTTAGAACTTTGAGTTCAGCTCATGAAAAATGGGGGCAAAAACAAAAGTGTTGCGTTTGTTGCGTCAGTGTATGATTCTGTTGTTAAGAAGGAATGTTTTATTGCCCCCCCCCCCCCGCAAAAAAAGAAAAAGAAAATCTGAAGTTTGTCGGGTCATATTTTAATCTTAATGTAAACAGATCTATGTTAATTTGAAATGTTTCAATGTTTTGGTGTGCACCATGCTCAAGGACTGAATGAACTCTTCATGAGTTTTTAAACAATGCGGTGTCATAGTTTAAATATGATTCTATTGTATTAAGTCTCACAAAGCCTCACAAAGTGACCAATGACACATCATGAGATGATGTACATATATGAAAACAACTAAAGAAAGATGAAACACTCACCTCAGATGATATTTGTAGATCTTTCTACTTACTCCTCTGAACAGTCTTGTTGAAATGAAACACTTTTGACTTGTGTAAAGGAAGTGAAACTGCTTTTCAGAAAGAGACACTGGGATTGCCAAAAACACACACTGCGCTCTTGGCCATTTGCGAGTGAGTGCACGCAACAGGAAGTAACGGCCCTTACAAGAAACCCTGAAGGAATCCTGCAGTAATATTATGCACATTTTCTACAAGATTTTCAGCTCATTTTCCTGAAGGAATACCTGCAGAAATTTTATGAAGGAAATAATTATATGCAGAAATTATGTTCTCCAGGAATTACAATCCTACAGGTCTATTTAAAACATACAGTTCCTGCAGGATTATTGTGCATGATGGATAAGAAGTTATGTAGGCGTTGCAAGTTGTCTTCTGCAGGGTACATGCAGGAGAGATAACTTCACAACTAAACAATGCATTTTCACAAATTATTTAATTTATTGAAATTGTCAAAGCAGAGCAAAGCAGAGTCCAATTCACAGCCAAATTTTCCTGAAGCCAGAAGGCAGCATCTACTCCATTTTCCTACAAAAAGAAAAGATGCATTGATGTTTTAAGATATGGTGGGTGGGTGTGTGTGTGTGTGTGTGTGTGTGTGTGTGTGTGTGTGTACTGGTTTGGGTGGTTTATGAGGACACAAATTTGTATAATGAGATGGGTATGACAGATGTATTACAACATGAAGGTGGTTTATGAGGACACTGCCTATGTCCCTGTAATTCAAAAGGCTTTAAAAACATACTAAATGGTGTGGGGTTTTTGAAAATCTAAAAATGCAGAAAGCTTTCTGTAAGGGGTAGGTTTAGGTGTAGGGTTGGTGTAGGGCGATAGAAAATACAGTTTGTACAGTATAAAAACCATGACACCTGTGGAGAGTCCCTGGGTCATTTCCACTTAGAAAAATTGAAAAATAAAGCAAGTTTAGACAACATTTTTTAAATATCCATGAAATGAAGACACCTTAAAATGACAAGAAATTTTATTGTGCCATCTCAGGCTATGTAATTTATTATTTTGTGACTATTTTTCTAGCTAATGTTTTGGTATTTTTGTCAACCCTGTTACCAGCACAAGCATTACCAGAAACTGTTATGATAATTAGAACTATATGATAGTTTTCACATATATGAGCAACATTTTAGTCCCACTTTTCACTGGGATTGTTTGAAATTTAGTTGTTGTTTTTTTTTAGAATTTTATATTTGTCATTCAGATGACCAAGAACATCCTCATTTTGGAGGGTGACCACATGTCAATTAAGAAAAAAATATATTTTTACAACAGAGATGTTAAAAAAGGGATTTGTACAAAATAAAATGTAGTTACATTTACAATGGAAAAACCTGGAAGGCTGTATCAAATATCATTTTTACAATTTTTATGAAATTGATAACATAAACAGGATTGACAGAGTAACAGGGATGACAGGATGCACATTCTTTAGCACACTGCACATATTTGTTTACATTACTGTAAAGTTTTTCCATTTTAAATGGCATTGTTATTTTGCACTTGACTTGGCATGGTTGTATGACAATAGTAAACATTTTTAAGTTAAAGTTAGTTCATTGTTGATTTAGCACATTTGATTTCTAAGATATCTAATGTATTAAGGGTATTGTAATTAGATAATGTGTCCATCTGTTTGTCTGTGTCCCCTCACAGAACTTAAAATATACTGATCTGGTTCAATTATTAGGCAAGGAAGATGATCAGATCTTGGTCTTTCTGTGATCATCTGAAACCAGACCAAGATCTTGATGCTGAAATTTGGTTTCACTTTCTTGAACATTGCAAGACTGGGGTGAGAGTCTGCAGTCACCTTGCTGCTCTTGTTTGTAATTGAATTTACATGGATGCATTATTGACAATGAGTTATGGAAAATGAGTTTTATTGAGACTGATCATCCAATCCTGGTCATGAAAAACAATAATAGTAACAATACCAACAATACTAACTAAAAATGTAACTGATGCTCATATGCCACTGAATGATATAGGCATTAGCTCAATACCACGGTGACCTTTAAAATGTTTGAATTGTACACAGACAATCTTTAAAAAACAAGGTGACACCTAATCTATGTCATCCCTGTTACCCACGTCAAAACCTGTTACTCTAAGGGTGTACTCACACTAGGCGATCTGAACCAGTGAACGCGGTTTGGTTAGCCGTCCCTGGCTCGGTTGGAAGAGGTGAGCCAGAGCACGGTTCAGTTGGGCTTGGGCACGGTACGCATGTAGTGTGAGGGCTAACTGCACATGAGCGCGGAACTTCTGATGCATGCAGCATGATTGCGTGAACATTTCTGAGCGGCAAAACCGATAGATCTGTTAAGCAATATATTGTGAGAAAGTCATATGTCACCGCATCCCGAAAGATTCAAAATAATAAACATCAACGTTAACAAAACGATCCATTGTGCTGAGCGAGAGTGCTTCTCTGTTGCCTTCACCTTGCCCCTAACATTAGTTTTTGGTTCCCGTTTGGTTATTTTTTTGGGAACCAAATACTAAAAATTGAAAAATAAAGCAAGTTCTCTTCGGGGAACGTTCTTTTTAGGTTATATTTTTGTAACCATAAAATAACGTTCCCAGAACATTGCATGGTGGTTATTAAATAACCTAAACATTATTTAACCTCCTGAGACCCTGAATATTTAGTGAATTTCTCTGAGACTATACATGCCACAGTTTTAAGTCTGGATGTCCTGTAAATAGCACATTCAGGGTACTAATATGATACTAAATGATTAGATGTTTCACCATGACCACTCCCTCTCCTTGGTCTTCAAAAATGACATATTAATTTAGTGACACTCTTATGGAAATATGATATTTTGTAATTATCATTTAAATCTGACTAATTTTTAAACTATGTGTTATAAATCAACATCTCAGGAAAATGTTATGGGGTTTCAAAATCAAAATATGACTTTCTGTTACGAAATAGGACATTGATTTCATACATGTCCTCATATGAATACACCGGGACTAAAAGCATGTTTATTACGCATTTTGGGAGACACAACAAATGAATAGGGGAAAAAAAAATATTTCAATATTCCTATGAAATATTATATTATTTTGAAAATCTTGTAAATTATTACTCCCATGATTACACTTATTTTTTATTACATGTTGCCCCAAAAACACATTAATATGCAAATTAGATTTAGTTTATAGATACATTGTATATAATGAGAAAACCAGTTTATGGCCATTTTACACACATTTTGCAGAAAGAAAAATGGTATATCAAAACTCAGTCATGGACTGTTTGTTGTGTTTTCTCCCTCATGTGCCCATATTTGGTTATGTTCCTGTTCTCGTTCTGTCATTATTAGTTCACCCTCCTCACCTGTTTGTCCCTCGTTAGTCACCCTACTTAAGTTTCCCTCTCTGTACCAGTCCTTGTCGGCTATTATATTGTTTCATGCTGCTTGTGGTTCCCTGTGTCTGGAGTGATCTTCATCTTCTTGAATTATTATTAGACGATATATTGATCTATTGTCATCTTCATGAGTTTGTCTTCTACGAGTGTGTGACAAAATCATTCTGTTATAACATAGTTGAGACTCAACTTTATACAAAGTTTGGTAAAAATAAAAAATGCTGAAACCTGAAAATGTATTAGTGATTTTAAAAAATCAATTGTTTTTGCCTATGCATGTTCATTCAAAAATTGAGCCCAATGTCATCTACGAAGGACATAGCATAACTTATGAATGAAATATCACTTTTATTATTGTTAGATTAAGAGTGATGTTTGCAAAGATCTTATTTCAGTTAGGCGATGGAGCACAGGTACCTGGGAACCAAGAATGACACAGACACAAAGAGTGCAGTTCAATCATGGTACAAAGCTTTATTGGAGTAAGGGAAGTACAATATATATGTGGTATATAGGAAGTGAAACTGTCAGCTCAGCATTAGTGCAGGAAAAAGGGATATGGACTGCTAAGCAAAACATGTCTTATGATTATGATGTAATGACTGTATCCTTTTGGAGGTACAGAGAAAGCACAGGATGTTTTAGAATCTTACAATTTTTTTTTTTTTTAACGTTTTTATACTCTAAACAATGTAATGACATGAAAAAAATACACATTTTTTCCTAAATTTTTTTCCAGGTCTCAGGAGGTTAAAGAGAACGTTCCCTAATGGTTAGTTTAAGGTTATTTTTTTGTAACCATAAAATAACGCTACCAGAACATTGCAGGGTCACGGTGCACACACGAGGGAGGATACAGGAACACGCAGACGAGGACGTAACTCAAATAATAGTCTTTAATTTAGACATCAGGGCAAGACAAGGCAGGGCAAGACAAGGCAAGGCAGACACAAGAACACCGGGGAGTAACGAGCAGACCAGACAACACGAAACAGAACGGGCATGAACTAATATACACAAGATAATCAGACAAACACAGCTGGAACATAATTAACCAATAATCACATTAAACAAGGACAGGAAACAAACCAAATATGGACACAAGAGGCAGGAACACATGACACACACGACAGAACCCTGACAATGGCAGGGTGGTTATTTTTTAAATTACCTAAAAATAACTTACAGAGAACGTTCCCTAATGTTTTTTTTTCTTTGCAACCATAAAATAATGTTCCCTGAACTTTGCAGGGTGGTTATTTTTTAAAATAACCTAAAAATAACTTATAGAGAATGTTCACTAATGGTTAGTTTTAGCTTATTTTTTGCAACCTTAAAATAACGTTTCCAGAATGTTGCAGGGTGGTTATTTTTAAAATAACCTAAAAATAACTTATACAGATCATTCCCTAATGGTTAGTTTTAAGTTATATTTTTGCAACCATAAAATAACGTTCCCAGAATGTTGCAGGGTGGTATAACCTGATAAGTTATTAATATCACAGATATCACAGATATTTAAAAAAAGAATGAAAAAATACTTGACTTAAAGTAGGATCAAAATCTAAAAAGCAGTATATTAATTTCTTATCACTGAAGTGTACAGTTTGTACAGCGGGATATTCCTCTTTTAAACCGTAAACAAAAACTTATCACTTAACATCATGTTCTCTTCAGTTAGGCATGTCAAATCCCTCCAAAATCATATTTACTCTCATAACTATATTAATTTTAAGTAATCATTCAATAAAATGATCGATAAACGAGCAAGTCAGTCGGCCAGTAAAACGAAATGACCATTACTTTTTAAATTCCGCGAGCATGCAGCTCTCTGTGGAAGACAGGTGAAAGCGGATGATGGAGAAGCGCACACACAGTAAATGAAGATGAAACAAACCCACAAACTTATGATTTCTGTTATCACTCTATCCTTAACCCTGACTGAATATTATAATTTAAAATGTGTTTTGATTTATCTTTCTGTATTTTAATTTCTGCATTTTAATAAATGCTGCATCAAACGAATTTCAGGGCTCTGTATAGATCATTACACAAAAACATCTGCAATGGTTTCATTGGAAAGATAGTTTTACAGGGTTAAAAAATAAAAAAAAATAACAACCTGAGAATAACCATTAGGGAACGTTCTGTTATTTTTAGGTTATTTTAAAAATAACTTTACATTAAAAATTAAACATTATATTAAAAATCTTTATTAAAAATAATAATCTTATTTAATCTTACATATGATAGTTGATGTGGTCAGATTATTTTTATTAATTGAACAATAGATAAAAACAAGATATGGTTTTTATAATACTGACTAGGTGTCCATACAGATCATTTCCATGCCACTTATACTATACTGGGTCTTGTGTGCTAGATGTTTACTGGCATACAGTGGGGTGATCATATTGGAGTAAAGAGGTTAGGGGAACGCTATAATAACGTTAGCGGAATGTTACAATAATATTCTTTAAAAAAAAACTAACGTTCTAATAACATTAGAATAATGTTATGGGAACGTTCTACAATCAAAAACTAACGTTTTGGGAATGTTAAGAGAACTTTCCCGGCTAACCAAAAACAAACCATGAAAAATAACGTTCTGGGAACCCAAAACTAACGTTCTGGGAACCAAAAATTGTTAGCTGGGTACATAGTCAGCTTGCTGAAGATTCTGGAATTTCGGTCAAATACATGCTTATTTCACTGTTTATAGTACATACAATATGCTTCAAATGCCTACATAGGCTATACATAGGCACTGCTTTAAAAACAAGACAAGGTGATGTAGTTATTGTTGAAAAAAATAATAATAATAAAGAATAGCATTGACACCAGCAATCGTCGTCCCTACAACATGTTTAAAGTTTATATAAATACGACTTGAGAAGCCGTTCATGTCCAATTTCTGATTAGGAAACTCATATTTATGATAATTTCGATAGCAAGTGAAGGCAGCATAAAGCATGCTGTGGCCTGGAATGTAAAGTGCAATGTGACTGCAGGTCAGCGGGAGTGCAGTACACCCTAAAAAATAACAGGTTGACAGTAACAGGCTTGACGATTTCAAACAAATTTGCTAATTGCAAGCTAATAGTCATGTTCACAAAAGCACAAGTTGTACACTTTGAAAGTATGTTACATGTCGTAGATATTGATTATATTAAATGTAATAAATAATTGTTTAAATTTACATTTAAAAAATGGTAACAGTATTGACATTACATGATGCCCCCCGTCACTAAAATAAGGCCATAAAACACATACAGAACGTTTGTTCACAAGACTTTTGAGAACTGGGTCTTGTAGCCTAGAATTTTTGCTTCAAAATTATGTGAAAATCATCTTGTTTACTCGCTCATAGAAAACAATATACTGATTTAAATTTTCTAAGACACTTTTTCAGGTAGGAAGGGCATATGCGAGAGGGCGTCAACTACCCTACATAATGCATTAATTCACACCTGAGAAGACAAAGGCCCGCATAATGAGCCATTCAGTCAGGTATGTGACTGAGAGGGAAGAGTTAGAAGAAAGAATGTGAGGACAAAATAAATGTATATTTTTTGTTTGTAGTTTATTTAGAATATATTTAGCTATCACACAAAATAACTTGAGATTCACTTGCGAGTGCAGTTAAACGGTTTATAAGGAACAATCAAAGCTGACTTTCAAAGCTGAATTTTTAGCATCATTACTCCAGTCACATGGTCCTTCAGAAATCATTCTAATATTCTGATTTGCTGCTCAAAAACATTTATTATTATTATTATTATTATTATGTTGAAAAGAGCTGAGAATAATTTTTCAGGTTTTTTGATGAATAGAAACTTCAGAAGAACAGCATCGTTTGTAACATGATAAATGTCTTTATCATCACTTGTGTGCTAAATAAAAGTGTTAATTTCTATATATACTGACTCCAAGCTTTTGAATGGTATAGTGTATATTGTTACACTTGGAGTAAGACTGGAGTAATGATGCTGAAAATGCAGCTTTGATCACAGGAATAAATTACATTTTAAAATATATTCAAATAGAAAGCAGTTATTTTAAATAGTAAAAATATTTCACAATATTACTGCTGTAGCAAATACAACTTTATGTATTTTGGATGAAATAAATGCAGGTTTGGTGAGCAGAAGAGAATTCTTTACAAAAACATTAAAAATCTTACTGTCCAAAAACTTTTGGCTGGTAGTGTGTCATGTTGAAATATATAAATGAACATCACATACCTGGCATTTCCAAAGTGTATATTGTTTATGTGTTTGTGTTTATATTGTGTATATTTAAATTGTTCCATGACCGAGTGGGCTGCTTATTTGCTTTGGCTCTCTTTGCAACAGGTTATTTTGCACTGTTATTCTCACATCTGAAATAAAAAAGTAAGCATGCTGTTTAAACAAATAAACAACATTATTAACATTATTGTGATGGTCACTGATACTAGTACTAATTTATAGAAAAAAAAGAACACAAATACCACAGAACACATATTTTACCATACAGTAAATAAATAAAATGAAAGTAACATCTGTAAAATAGTGAACGCACACTTACTCTGTAAGATTCTGAATGGAGATGAAAACTGAACGAGACCTGCGTCCCCTTCCTGTGTGAGATGCAGGTGAAGGTGAGAGTATGTATTCACAGTCCTAAAAGAATGTTATAAACAATCGGTAGCATTTATTTTTCACAGTACCTTAGTATGCATAGGCCTACTTGATGAAAAATAAAACAGAATGCCAATAACAAAGAAACTATATTTTAACACTACCAACCACAAATAATATTACCATATAGGCATAATAAAAGTACAATTACTATACACTACACTGTGCACTTACTCGGTATGATTTTCCAGCGAACACAAAACTGACACGCGTGTGCCTTTCTTGTGCAATTATGCCAGTGATGCAGCCACAGTCCTAAATGAAAATTGAAACAATTACTAGAAGATGCTTAGCTGATAATAAATTGCATCATTGATAAGAATGGACGCGCGTATATGTCTGTCGATGGGTCACGTATCATTGATATTTACAGCTTACTTGATACATTTACACCTCAGACGATTGCAAACACCAATGACCGGGTATAACACATTCAAAACATATACACCAGAGCAGATATTCGTGAACAGAAGCTTAGTTATAGTTATAGACACAAGCATGCTTTGTATGTAGACCTATACAATACAAAAACTATAGTTATAAACATATATAGGCTATATTCGTGAACAGAGTAGCCTATAGCCTATCACAGTAAAGTTTTGTCTAATCATTCTTACTGTAACATTAGGCTACTAACATTATGTTACTTCCCAGCAAACAATGACCAGGGTAGTAACGAGTTACCTTTACTTCGTTACATTTACTTGAGTAAATTTTTTGGATAACTAATACTTTTAGAGTATATTTAAAAATGGGTACGTTTACTTTTACCAAAGTCTCTTCAAGACAAGTCATGTCACTCGGCGGCCATCTTTGAAACGCCTCTCGGGCATCCAAGTGCAGCTCCTATCACTTTGTATGGAGAAACATCAAATTCTCCCAAACTGTTCACTAAGCTTATGATTATATTTCATATTTGAAATCACCAATGAAATCTGACAACAACTGTGTCATAAATGTTGTTTATTTTGCTCAAATAGCATTATAAAAAGCGTATTTTTCAGGCTAGATCAGCCAGTGCGCATGCGCAGTCCTAGGTGCACGTCTCAGAGCGCTGACTGTTTCTATAGCAACCAGGAGTTCTAACGGCAGCTGCAATGACGCGCTGACTTCCCCGATTAGCGATTGGCTCTTTTGCTCTTCCAGCGATTGAGCGGCCATGATGAGCGTTGCATTTTTCCCCATTCAAAACTATATGAGTGACATGTCTTGGGTATTCTATAGTCTTTGCTTTTACTCAAGTACATTTTTAGAGAAAAAAAACGGTACTTTTACTTCGTTACTGTGGGCGACACTCCTCTCGTTACTTTATCTTAATGCAATACAAGTTAAAAATGCTTCACTTTATTCCAAACGCGCCGTCTACTTTTCCCTGGGCAATGAGCGATGCCCATTCACGAATGATTAATTCTTTTGAGTCAATTCTGTTCGAAGGCTTGATCAAACCATTTGGCAAACCGGTGAATCGGTTCGTGAATCAGTTTGAATGATTCGTTCAGTTCCCTGCTGCACGCGCTGAGTCGTCTGAAGCGGTTCTCACTCAGAGCTGTAACAGAAAGTTTAAGAACATGAAGACGTAGCTTTGGATCTGCAGTCAATTGAAAGCAAATTTGTTTGCTAGCTATGAAGATCTTTATTAACCGCTGTCTACGATTCCACAGATATAGATAGGCTACATTCGATTACAGTACACGATACCACTATGACATTACCAGTTTAAACCATGTATAATTTATACATTAAATAAGCTGTCACAGAGTATGAAATGAACACCCGCCAAACCCGCGTTAGCTCTGCGCAGTGGCGCGCGACCTGTTCCAGGAAGAATGCCTTTTTGCCTAGACAATATTTACACTCACAGAAATATACATTTGTTTACATTTTGCAGAACAGATGGAATCAACATATTGGAATGATTTCTGAAGGATTGTGTGACACTGAAGACTGGCGTAAAGGCTGATAAAAATTATGATTTGCATCATTGAAATAAATTACATAAAAAAACCCATTAAAAATCTTTTGAACGGCAGTGTGTGTTTATATATATATATATATATATATATATATATATATATATATATATATATATATATATATATATATATATGAAGAGTTCAGATGCAAAAGCCTCTAAGTGCCATCTTAAATTTTCTTCTAAAATTAGTATCTTTATCAGGCTCCAATGTTTATGTTCAGTTGTTTCACTTTAATGGCAATGACAAGAACCTATTCATTGCCAATAAAGTGAAATTACTGATCCTACACACAAGAGGCTGATAAAAATGTTCATTTTAGAAGAAAATTTCAAACAGCACTTAGAGGCTTTTGCATCTGAACTCTTCATATATATAAATTTTATCTATATATATAAATAAAAATATACTATAGATATTCAGTATATGATCCAAAGTGACTAGTAACTAACTACTTTTTTTATTCGATACTTTTGTACTCTTGCTCAAGTAACTATTCAGACTATTACTTTTACTTGAGTAAATATTTCTACAAGTACTTTTACTTGAGTACAGTTTTTGGGTACTCTACCCACCTCTGACAATAACCTGGAGGTCCACCAGCGTTTTTTGGGCGGCACAAATTCAGCGGCTTAATACGGTCGGACCACCGTCGGCACACCATCGGCGAGCCGACCAATCTAAAAATGCTGTCGGTCAGCCGGCGTTCTTTGGGTGGCACGCCACCAGCGGTTTGCCCTGGCTGGGCCTCCGTCGGTGCACCAGTGGCAAGCGGAGGGTCTGTCCGTGTTTCTGCTGAGCTCTTACATGACATCTTGTTTTATTTATATATATATATATATATATATATATATATATATATATATATATATATATATATTTACATTTATGTTTTACCTTACATTTTTATAGTTTTACAGTTAAAAGGAATCTGAAGCACTGAATAAAAATAGTGAGAGTTATAATTATTAACAAAAGTTTAGTATAAAAACTGCAAGCACATTTTTAAATGAAATAAATAGTTTGAATGATCGTAAAAACAACAATACAAAATCTAATAAAAAAATAACAAACAAAGAAAATCTATAAAAATTAAATAAAAATAAAAGTGCTACTTTGTCCCACTATCATGTGCGGGTTGCAGTTTACACCTATGTATGAATGGGTCATAGAACTACAAAACGATTAAAATTCAAAATTTAATATATATTTTTTAGTTGTTTATGTTCTATTATGTTTATTTAAATGCTGCATGACTGTGACGTGTTTTGATGGATTTCCGCACTGAGTCTCATTCAAACGCTGCAGCAAGGGAGTTACCATGGAAACGAGGCACAACTCTCCAACTGACAGCTGCAACACTGCATCTCTCGCTGCTGTTTTCACCGTTTTCAGGTGAGTTTAGTCCCTAAAATCACACAAATATTACATACAACTGTTCCTGACACTTTTCTTACTTGTAATTGATATGCTTCTGTTGAATATTTACTTCATAAAAATGGTTGTGTCTTCGAAAAAGTCTGTAAGTCTGTATCTCAACTGTTTTCAGAGGAGGTATGCTAACTCTGTAAGTTATATTGAGCTCTTATCAAAGTTTTGACTTTTAATCATGTTTATGTGTAGGTGGGAGGTTTTGATAGCTTTGTAAAGGTTTTGTCAATGGGTTATTGGAATTTGGCTAATTTATTTAGCCTAAAATATGCTGCTGTACTGTTAATCGGTGACGTCACTTAAGGGAGCATGAATTAACTGAATCTAGTTCAAACGTGATTTGATATTTAATGACAAACAATTATTGATAAAAAATAGTTCTGTGGTTTCAGGAGTAACACTTCTACAACAGATAAGAAGCTCCAAGATATCTAAATTTCTGAAGGAAGCTGCTGACAGAGATGTGGGAAACAGGTAAGCTGAGAAAGCTCATTAAATCACTTCATATGCATTTTTTCACTACATATTTGCATATATCACCATGCATCTTTTACAATTCTTTATTAAAGTTATTTTAAGAAGGTTTTGACATCCAAACATGAGTGAGTGATGTTAAAATGTATTTTATTTCTGTGATCAAAGATGAATTTTCAGCATCATTACTCTTCAGTTTTACAAGATGATTATTCAGAAATCATTCTAATATGCTGATTTGCTGCTCAGGAAGTATTCCTGATTCGTATTTTGTTTTGTGTGTGTTTTTCAGGATTCCTCGATGAACAAATTTTAAAATGAACAGTGTTTATTTGAAACAAAAATATTTACTCTCACTTCTCATCAATTTAATGCATCCTTGCTGAATAAAAATGAATTTCTTAAAAAACCTCACTGACTGCAAACTTTTGAACAGTATTGTACAATACCATTTAAAGGTCTGGAGTCTATTTAACAATGAATCCTGAAAAAAAAAAGTTTACACTAAAATGTTTATCAGCACATCTGTTTTTTTATATTGATAATAATCAGAAATGTTTCTTGAGCAGCAAATCAACAGATTTATTTTTGAAGGATCATGTGACACTGAAGACTGGAGTAATGATGTTGAAAATTCAGCTTTGATCACAGCAATAAATTACAATTTTAACA
>JAFVLL020033270.1:0-37797 GCA_021397915.2 Tor tambroides | reverse complement strand
TTAAATTAGAAGTTAAGTCTAATAAATGTTAAAATTTATAGATCTAAATTATACTGTAATGCTGACTGGCTAGTCAATGGTTAAATATTCAGGGGGAAAAAACTATTTTATAGAGACATCAGTAGTATTGATATCAGTGATGCTGGCCTTCAATCATATAAAAGATGCCATTAAAGAAATATTAAAAATATACTGTATGTTGTTTGTGCATTGTACATTTGAAGATTGAATGCGAAATTATTGCAATATAAAAGTATATTTAAAAACTTTAATGTTAGGTGGAATTAATCGCGATTAATTTTATAAAAATGTGCAATTAATTAGTTAATTTTTTTTAATCGATTGACAGCACTAGCAGAAATATTAATTCAGTACTCACCTCAACCCATCGGTCACAATTGTGACCAACCATAAAACACAATTTTTCACACACTTTTCCAAAAATTTTTTTGAAAAATAATGATTATTTCAAAGGGTTACTAATGAGCAGTTTAAGCTACCACAGTGGTAAATGTAGGTCATGTCACAACAGTAAGTCCAGCAACCCTAATTTTGCTTCAGAATTCCATCAGAATGGATTTCATTTGAATGCATCAGAAAATGACTATCTCTGCTACTGGTTTTAATGTTTCTTTCCATACTTAGCCCTCTTCCTCTACATGTGCTCTACAATGGACAAAGTGGCCAGAAGGGTCATTTATCAACATTCAAATAATTGTGTTATTGCAAAACCTAATTTACGTGCACAATTCAAAAATATTGAACTCAGTTCTGTCTGAACATGGCAAATGATCTATATATGGTGGCATCCCCACGACCCTGTAGAGGACAAGAGCTTTAGAGAATGAATTGATAGATGGATGGTGTTACGAATGTGCAAATACATCTTATTTATTTATTGATTGCAGGCTGGAGGATCTGGAGTTGAACAATGAAGAGGGATGAACTTGCAGCTACCCTTCACCCAAACAGGTTTCCAACACCTGGAAATTCACCTGGAATTTGCACTGAACTAAATATTTGTTGTCAACAAACGGATTTATGAATTAACTGTTGTTATGTATGGATTACTGAGCGAATAAAGTAATTCATGATAATTAACAAACTGTAATTGACTGCGTAACGGTGAGGCTCTCTGCTAAGACGCAGGTAAATGGGACCGTTCCGTAAGCCTTAAAATAAGCAGTTTCAAAAGTATAGCCACGTGACGCTGACATGATTTTAGTGTGAAAAAAATGGCCTTTTCTGTGTGAAGTTATATAGTGTTACAGCTTTGTTGCTATAGCAACATAATACTTAAAACAATAATGACTATTTAGCCTAAATTAAACTCAAGTTTTAACAGAGTTAAACACAGTGCTGCTGTTATTATCCTAAAAATGCTTAAAAACAAAATACTTTCTCAAAGACTGTGATGGAATAAAAAGGAATAAATGTAATTTATTCCTGTGATGTCAAAGCTAGATTGTCAGCATCATTACTTAGTGTCATATGATCCTTCAGAAATCACTCATGTTGTTTATACCCATTTTGTAAAAAGAGATTAAGTTAAAAGAGAGTTTACTTTACTGTTACTGTTGCTCAGATTAATGGATCCTTACTGGGAAAAAAGTATTAATTTCTTTTTTATGGTTGTATATCACAATTTACAAAATAAATCAAAAATATTAAGGAGCAAAATCTGTTTCTTGAGCACCAAATCAGCATATCAGAATGATTTCTGAAGGATCATGTGACACTGAAGACTGGAGTAATAATGCTGAAAATGAAATCATTAGGGAAATTGTAGGCTTGGACGAATGCTGTTTAAACCCAGACCGTTTGTCATACCAGCTGTTTGAAGTCAACAATTCATGCAAGAATGAATTTACACAGAATGAACTGAATTCATCAAGTGGTAAAAAGGGATTCATTACTCAAATGAGAGGTTAATTTGTCACTTTTTATCATTCAGTTATTTCAGACTTTTATTTAGTTACTAAAAATACATGTTTTGAATGTTTATCAATCAATTAGCATAAAACACCCATCATCATAATAATACAAGCAAAAGTCTCCAATGAAATGAAGTCACACTACATAAGTCTTTTAGGGTCAATTTTCTCCAGGTGCACCAGAGGTTTCAGCTGTTCTGCGAAGCTCCTCATGTCCTCAGACATAGTGTCCTGTCCCGCAGGAGCCAGTACGCTCAGCTCAACAAGATACGACAGAGACAGCGGCTCTGTGTTCTCCGTGTTTCCTGTCGCCAGGACACGTAACAGTTTGCTCACTACCACCTTCATCGCACCCTTCCGGAACACTTGACCCTTGGCCACAAACTCATGGTCCATGCGGAAACCCATCTCGTTGAGAAACTCCGGTAAGCTGTGCGAGGCAGCCACATCCACACAGTTTCGCACCAGGGCATGACGGCTTTTGTCGCCCACCTCCGGCTGACCTAGATAGCGCAGATGCCAAGGGGCAGTGGGGTGAAGAAGCGAGCGGCGCGCACGCAGCATGAACGGGTTGCCCTGTTGACCCTTCAGGAGATACACCAGCTCATGATCAGCAAAGCTCTCAGGCTCCATGTTATCACACAGACCTCTGAGTCGATGTAGGAGACTCTCCAGAGACTGATCCAGTACACTGCCTGTGCCGAAAAAAAAATCAACAAAACAGTAAAGTTAGAAGATATAACTTTACAAAGATTACTTAAATTTAAAAACCAGTGACACATTTATGGGAGCCTGTTATTGTCATGGAATTAAGAAATAAAAAGGTAATTGCAGTTTATATGTTATAAATGTGTTACAATTCTGACTGCGTTTCTTACAATTCTGAGAAAAATTAACTGTGAGAGATAAACTCAGAATTGCGAGATATAAACTCACAATTCTGACTTCTTTCTCATAATTCCAAGTTTACATTTCACATTTATATCATGAGTTTATATCTCACAATTTTTTTTCAGCCATGGAATAAAAATTTAAAAAGTGACTTTTTTTTTTTTTTTTTTGCAATTTCAAGTTTATATTTTACAATTCTGACTTTTCTTCTCAGAATTAGGAGAATCAAAATTATGAGACTCAAAACTGTGAGAAAAAAAGTCGGAATTGTGAGATAAAAAGTCACAAAGTTTTATTTATGTTCTTATTCTTTTTTTTTTCCATGGTGGAAACAGGCTTCCATACATGTTTCTGTTCAAATCAATTCAAAGTTTCTTTATCAAATTCAAATCAATAGAATGATTACCAGTAATTCCTGAAATATGTCCATGAGTTAAAGCATAAAATAACCTCACAAAATGTTATTGTGGTAATACCATAGTACAGTGTTGGTGTCACTTAGAAAAAGAATAGTGCAGGGATCCTACTGTACCTCTTCTGACCAATACATTTCCATGACTTTTCCAGTTGTTAACAATTACTGGATAAGGATTTTAAAAACTCAAACAGTAATTTCTATCCAGTGAAATATTTTAGAACTGAGCGCTAGTTAAACCCACTACAGAAAATCCCACATCTTTTCCATATTTTATAAACATAGCTTTTCAAGACCAGGAGAATACAATTTTTATAATTTCCATGTTCAATGTTTATCATTACAATGCGATACATAATTCTAAATGATTACCTTATTTATGCTCCGTGGTATTTACATGGCATTCAAAAGTACTTCAAAGAATAAGCATAAAAGACACCATATACCATTTTTGTATTATAGAATCTCAATGCAAGGAGAATAATAAGATCAATAACGGTTAAAAAAAAAAAGTTAGGTGCATAATTATTGTAATGAAATACATTTACATTTCTTTATTTAGCAGACGTTTTTAACCAAAAGATTTACAAATGAGAAATAGCTACAATGAGCGATTTATCATAAGGAAGCAATTACACGAGACATGCTAATATAACAAAGTTTTAAATATTGTCCAGATTAGTGTAATGACTGAGGGATAATAATAGTAATGAGATTATATTTATGAACTGATGGTGTTTACCTTGCAGAAGATACTCCATCATATTTATGGTTCCACCCGTTACGGGCATCACAGTGACCGGCGGAGCCTCCATCACTCTGTAACTCTTCTGAACACTTCAAGACTTTTAACACATTCAACAGTCAACTACCAGTGGATAATGATAGCTGGTTAAACCAGAACTTTAAACGAACCGTAGATAAACATACACAACAAAAGACCTGCAGAAACAGTAAGATATTAACAACAAAACACCGCCAGCTAGTATAATACTCTGAATAATAAATGCAAAATAACATATATTTTACTTGTTATAAGAAATCAAAATCCAAACGGCTTATGTTTGCCTTTTTCTTCTTCTTCTTATTGGTTTTATGGCGGACTGCAATCATGACTTATCAGGTGCATACCGCCACCTACTGACCGGAGTATGCAGCATGGATTAGCCTATATCTCAATGATTCCACTCAAAAAAAAAAAAATAAATAAAATTATATATATATATATATATATATATATATATATATATATATATATATATATACATACATACAGTGCCCTCCAAAAGTATTGGAACAGTAAAGACAAAATTGCTCTGTTGGCTGTGGAGTCAAGACATTTACAAATATGATTAAAAGATGAATATGAGACAAAACTACAGAATGTCACATTTTATTATTAAGATCTAACACATAGTTGTTTTACCAGCTAAGAAGTTCAGCACTTTTAGAGTTTCATCCTCTATCTGATGTGAGCATAAGTATAGGAACAGTTGCCTCACAGGTCTTTCTAAGTGGATCAGCTGTGTCCTTGTTGCATTACTCCTTCAGATATTAAAAGCAGGAACGTCAAAATCAGTTATATCCATTACTTCTGCATTCTGAGTCTTGCATTCGATGATGACACACACAAACCAGGATGAAGACGAGGGAGCTGACTTTGAGAGAAAAGCAAGCAATTTGGATGCTAAAAGAAAAGAGGAAGTCAGTTAGAGCTCTAGCAAAAACAAAGGGCATGGAGAAATCAAGAGTTTGGAACCATCGTAGCGACACCAGCAACCAACAACGACCTGATCGGCTGAGAAAACAACAGTAGTTGATGACAGACAAATCATAAAAGCTGTGAAAATGAACCCTAAAAGACGTGTCTATAAAATCACCATTGTTGGGCATGTTACTTTAAAAAAGTAATTAGTTATAGTTACTAGTTACTTCTCACAAATCATAACTGAGTTAGTAACTGAGTTACATCATTATAAAAGTAACTAATTACCAGGGAAAATTAACTATTGCGTTACTTTAAAAAAAAAAAAAAAAAAAAAGTCCAAATATGTCAAATAACTTGGATGCCCCCAATATTAAATATATGTTAAATGAATGAAATGGACACTAAATAGAATAAATTATTATTATAAAACATTGTACACTAATCTACACTATTTTAATGTTTCTGTGGGACAATGTGAGAGACACCTATCAAATTCAATATAAATATCTGACACTTAGCATCAGTGGGGGGGGGGGCAATCTATCAGTCCTCAGGAGACTTACACAGAATTACAGATGCTACACAGCAAGATGCAAACCTCTGACCAGCACCAAAAATAGAAAGTAAGACGGAGTTTGCAAAAAAGCACAAAGGTGAGCCAGAAGAGTTTTGGAACTGTGTTTATGGACCCATGAGACAAAGATGAACCTTTGGCCCAAGGATGGGAAAGCAAAAATGTGAGAAAAAGGGAACTGGAATGATCCCAAGCATACAGCCTCATCTGTAAAGCATGGTGGAGGTGGTGTCATAGCATGGGCATGCATGGCTGCCTCTACCAGGCCCTCTCAATCCTTTACTGATGACTTAATGTATGATGACAGTAGCAGAATGAATTCGAAGGGCAAACCATCTTGCCTACCAATATTCAAGAAAATGCCACCAGATTCATTGGGAAGTTTCATATTGCATCAGGACAATGACCCAAAACACCCTGCCAGTTCAGTCAATATGAATTTATAAGGGCAAAGAAATGGAAAGTTCAGATTGCCCAAGTCAATCTCCAGATTTAAATCCGATTGAACATGAATTTCACCAGCTGAAGAGGAGAGTAAAGGCAGAAACTCCCAAAAACAAGCAACAATTGGAATTGGCTGCATTAAAGGCTGGGAAAATATTTCAAAGGATGAGACCAAGAGTCTGGTGATGTCTATGGGTCACAGACTCACTGCTGTGATTGTGCGCAAGGGATCTGCAACTAAATAATAGCTTTTAATCTATTATATCTGCCTTATGTTCAACTGTCCCAATACTTACGATCACATCAGATAGGGGGATGAAACTCTAACGTGCTGAACTTCTTAGCTGGTAAAACATCTATGTGTTGAATCACCCAATAATAAAATGTGACATTCTGTAGTTTTGTCTCATATTCATCTTTTAATCATATTTGTAAATGTCTTGACTCCACAGCAAACAGAGCAATTTTGTCTTTACTGTTCCAATACTTATGGAGGGCACTGTATATTAGTAATAATTTCAATTTCTTGTGTTTGCCTAAAATACCATCAACAATTAATACAACTCACTCTACTGCCTCCATATGCAAAAAGCGCACGCGCAGTGTCGATAGAAAGTACAAAGCATGCGCAACATTTTTTCCCCTTCGTTTAGCGCCATCTATTGGACCGAAGGGATCTGTTTTTCATACTAGTAATGTTTATAACATTTATGACTCAAATGTAGGAAAACTGAAATTCCTCCAATATTCCCCTAACTTATAAGTTGAATGAAACTGCAATTCTGTCAAATTTTGTAAATGTGTTTTGTAAAAATGAGGTTATGTAACAATGTGTGACATCCCTAACTTTAAAAGATTAAAAGACTGACGCAATCAAAAGCACATGACCTTCTGTAAGATGGTAGTCCAGTCCAAATCGGAAATGAATCAATCAATCATTAAACAGCGCCACTGAAGAAATAATAATAATAATTAATTACTGTATGCAGAACTGTGGAATGAACGTATAGACTAACTGCGACTTTTATTATGAAAAACAATGAACGCATTTAACATGTAGAGACCTTTAATTTGAAGGAATGTGCCATCTTAGGGATGCATGACATCGCTTGGTGTTAAAGATGAGCTCAACTCCAATGCTTCCTGTAGACATCTAATGAATGTAATTTATTATTCTGTTTTCTGTCTCTTATTAATGTTTGGATACAGTAACGTTAGTTTTTGAATCCAAGGCAATTTCGGTATCGTTAATAGCTCCAAAGGTGTCTCGCCGTGTGTAATGTTGTTCTGTCAGTGCTAGCTGTATTTACAAACATTATCATAGTCACAGCCTCAGAAACGCGAGTAAATATCACTAATACCTGATTTTAGTAGGTGGTTTTACAGTATGTCGATTTAAAGATTGTCATGGGTCTTCGGTATGCCATAAACAATGTTAAATGCTAACACAGTGTTAGCAGAGCTAACATTTTACTTATGTTCACGTTTAATTTCCTCTATTAATTATTATTTCTGCAGTCATTTAGACTAGAAGGTGTTTTCTGTATTCATTAGAGCACTTGATGAGATACGAAAAGTGGTTTTTATACGTATTTGTGTTTATGGCTCGTCCCAGAACATTTTCTGCCTCAGGAAGGTGTTGTTTAATATTTTGCTCTCATTCTGAGAAAATTGTTTAGCATATTTAAAAAACTTGGGTTGTCAATAGAATAAAACAACTGATTATGTCATGATTTTTAATCAGTACGAAACAGGAGTAAGTTAGTATTAAATTCAGTAAAAAAAAAAAAAAAAAGTTAAAACATTTTAATAAATATCTCAAATGAACCATTCTGACAACCCTAAAATTTCGTTTTATAAAATCATTTTATCTCAAATGTCCCGTCGGTAGTAAAAAAGTAGTAAAGTTGGTGAAAATTAAAGTGGTTAACTATGAAGCACACACATTCGTGGCCATATGAATATCCATTTTCAGATGCTGATTGGGTTTCTTAGGTTACTTCTTGATATTGTCTATGTCTATTTGAAATATGAATTGTTTACTTTCTGAATTGCAAAAACAATCAGTGTTCCACCTATCTGCTATTAATCAGACAAACAAATAGTCCCTCCCCGAACTCAGGTCACTAGTTGTTGCTGTGTTGGGGTTTTTGGGATTCTTACTTACATGTGACTTACTTGCAGTTGTTAAGATAGATAACAGTGTGTTTTATCATATTCAAACACTTACTTAAAATCACTAAAGTTACTGTCAGAACCACTTGATATCTTGATGTTATGAAATATTGAAGTTCTGTGTTCTAAACAGCTCAGTAACTGAAGACATTATATGTGTCACCTGGAGAACGATGATAATGGCAGATGACAAGGATGTGCTCCGAGATGTTTGGTTCGGAAGGATTCCGGCCTGTTTCACACTGTCTCCAGAGGAAACCACAGAGAGAGAGGCAGAACCCTACTATGTAAGTGAAGATGACAGACTTTCTTTCTGCTGTAGAATGGTTAGTTTCATGTCACCTGACTTGTACTGTTTTTCTCTGGCAATCTGTCAGCTGCTCCTCCCACGGGTCAGTTACCTGACGCTAGTCACTGATAAAGTCAAGAAACATTTTCTCAAAGCCATGAAGGCAGAAGACGTGGAGGAGATGTGGTTTGAATATGAGGGAACCCCTCTCAAGTGGTATGTTGAGTTGACAATGTGTTGTCAAACCTCTAAACTTTTGTACATGACTTTCATTTTCACATTCATGAATTTTGCAGATGCTTTTATACAAAGTCACTTACACAGCTACTCAACTAATTGAGGTATGGAAGCAATTAAGGCTGAATGCAGGCCACTTATACAAAATGCATATCAGTTGTCACTCTATTTCTCCCAAAAATATGTCTTGGTAAGATGATATTAAATGCTTCGTTTTATGATCAGAGGTCTGTAGTTTCAAAACAAATAATGCAACACAATACATTGATGACTGAGAGATGTGCAAATATTTGTTCCTCAAAAGTCTGAAATTCAAAAAAAAAAAAAATATGTATGGATAAGTTACCCTACTAAAACCTACATAAAATGATGCATGGATAATCAAGTAAATATATAAAAACCTGCTGAAAGTCATGAATGGATACTTAAGTAAACATAAGTTGTTTAAGTTCAATAAGTGTTCGTCTTGAAAATATTACTAACAATATTAAATCTATTCTTATGTTTACTTTATAAAGATCAGTAAAGATTTCACAGCAAAAAGACACCTGTACTACAACCTGTAGGTGGTACTAAAAGGCCTTTTACTTGCTAAAGATATAAACTGTCAAACAGATGACAGAAGGCTGGTAGTAGATTGTGTAGAATAAGTTTTTCAGAAAGTTTTCATCATGTTGATAGTTTAGAGGCTGTTACTTTCTCAATGGTGGTTTCTTAGCTGGTGCATATATGTGGTTACTCACATCCAGCACTTGTACTTAGATCTGATTTATTCTGTTTTATAGATTTTTATACTCTCCAATCCTGGCAGCTTTGTATCTGTTAAGTCTGTTAATGGTCTGAGTTATAGGTGTACTTTTGTCTAGTACCACTAGGTGGCAGGACAAAACAAGACTTATGGATGAGATCTCTGCTTGCTTGAGGAATGAGAGTTGTTTGATTGTTGCCATATGTTGAGTAACTCAGTGATTGATTTTGCTAATGCCTTGTGTTTACTTTATGGACTCTAAACGTGTTATTTTCATCATTTTAAGGCACTATCCCATTGGTGTTTTGTTTGATCTCCTCGCTTCAAACACAGCTCTGCCCTGGAATGTCACAGTGCGCTTTAAGGTGTGTAGACTCATTCATTTATTTTTTATGAAGTTATTAATATTCCACAGTTGTAATTTCCTTTATTTTGTAGAGCTTCCCAGAACATGACTTGCTTCACTGCCCGTCCAACTCTGTGATAGAAGCGCATTTCATGTCGTGCATTAAAGAGGCAGATGCACTCAAACACAAAGGCCAAGTCATCAACGACATGCAGAAAAAAGACCATAAACAACTGTGGATGGGTCTGCAGAACGGTAAGAACTGCTGACATATTTGATACTCACATTTCTTTCTCAAATATTCTAAAAAAATGATGTATGGATAATTTAACCTACTAAAACCTACTCAAATGATGCATGGATAATAAAGTAAATATACAAAAACCTGCTGAAAATCATGACTGGATAATTAAGTAAACCTAAGTTGTTCAAGTTCAGTAAGTGTTCATCTTGAAATATTACTAAAAATATTAAATTTATTCTTATGTTTACTTTATAAAGATCAGTAAAGATTTCACAGCAAAAAGACACCTGTACTACAACCTCTAGGTGGTACTAAAAGGCCTTTTACTTGCGAAAGACATAAAATGTCAATCAAATGACAGAAGGCATGTAGGACGTTCATATTTTGCTTGCACTCTTCATGTGCATACTCTATGTGAAGGCAAAACAATACAGGTGGGAATATGTTAACAAAAATATAACTCCATACCCAGTTGGATAATCACTGTAGATTAAAACAATACATTTTTATGAAAAGTGTTCTGAAATGTTATGTTTAAATAACAACAACAACAAAAAAAATAATAATGACATTGTTTAATTTAATATTAGATTTTGGATATCTCTTTTTATTGCTCCATAAATCAGAAAATACTGTCAACAGCTAGGGAAAAAAAAAAAACCTTTTTACTTTTAACTTGTTAGGAATAGAAATGGAGGCAGTGAAACCTTCATGATATAGATAAAGCTGTAAAGTTTGGTGCATGTTAGTACTAATGAAGTAGAGATTTCTGGCTTAGTGTAGGAGAAAATGCTAATTTTGAGGAAACTGCCTTTAAAAATATGTATTGTAATAGAAACCTACAGATCCAAATACATAGGATCATTCCACAAAATCGGTGCCTTTTCCAATTGGAAAAATAAAAAAATAAAAAGTTTAATCAGCATTTTTTTAAATATCCATGAAATGAAGACAAGAAATGATTGTATTGTGCCATCTCAGGCTATGCAGTGTACTATTTTATGACACTTTTTCTACCTCATGTTTTGGTATTTTGGTCAACCCTGTTACCGACACAAGCATTACTATATATTATAGTTTAATTAAAACTATGTGATAGTTTTCACATATGTGAGCAGCATTTTAGTCCCTCTTTTCACTGGGATTGTTTCAAATTTTGGATTTTTAAAAATATTTTTATATTTTTCATTCAGATGACCAAGAACATCCTAATTTTAGAGGGTGACCACATGTCAATTAAGAAAAAAAAAAATTTTTTTTACAAGAGAGATATTTAAAAAAGAGTTTTTTTCAAATTAAAATATAGTTAAAGTTACAATGGAAACACCTGGAAGGCTGTATCAAATATATTTTTACAGTTTTTCAAAACCTGTTATCCTGAAAAGTAACAAGTTGACAGTTAACAGGTTTGCTAACTGCTAGCTAATAGTCAAGTTCACAAAAGCACATATTGTAGTGTAGAGGAGTGAGAGAAACGTGCTTGTGTTTGAAGTGTAGGAATACTCGTTGAGAGATGGTGTAACCTCCTAGAAGTGATGTCACTTGAATGTACAATGTACGATTTCGTGGAATGACCCATAAAGTGTAATAAAAGAAACACTGAAATATGCATTTTGGATGTTTTCTTTCCACTAGTCTTGACGAAGACAAGAAAAATAGCCCAAAAGTGCCCTGTGGCTGAAAAAAACAAACAAAACAAAACAATAGTTTTACTTGTGTCTTGCCTTAAAGAGATAAGTAACCCAAAAATTAAAATGATGTCATCATTTACTTGCCCTCAAGTTCTTCCAAACCTTTATGACTTTATTTCTTCTGTTGAACACAAAAAATATGCCTGTTTTGAAGAAAGTGGGTAACAAAACAGTTTTTGGTCCCCATATTTTTTCTTCCATTCTGTGGAAGTCAGTGAGGACCAGCAGCTGTTTGGTAACCCACAATCTTCAAAATATCTTCTTATATGTTTAACAGAAGAAAGAAACTTTTACAGGTTTGGAGCAACTTGAGTGTGAGTAAATGATGACAGGATTTTCATTTTTGGGTGAACAATGCCTTTAAAGCTTTTCCCCATAGTTTCCCCCCAGTTTGCAGTCTGAATGAGTTGACAGTAGTTGCAGAAAGTTATAGACAGTTTGGAGATTTTAGTCTCTGTCATAGTTGACAGATTTCATAGAAAATGACATAGTGTATGATGGGCACAGATTCAGATATTAAGACTATGATTCCGTCCAGTCAGAGGATATAAAATGTTTGGTATTTTGAGATGATTTTAGAACAAATATTGTTTTAATTTTTCATGTGTCTCCTAGCAAGGAGGTGCATGTTTCTGCTTGAGTTTGTTGTTTTTGTGTGATCTTTAGTTGTTTAGTGTCCGAAGTCCAGTTTTTTTTTTTTTTTTTTTTCCTGTAACCATTTACAAAGTTGGAAAGTGTATGAATAATTTGAAAATCTGTTCTGATTTTAAAGGAATAGTTTACCCAAAAGTGAAAAAATGCTGAAAATGTACTCACCCTCAGGCCATCCAATATTTAGATGAGTTTGTTTCTTCATTTGAACCAGTGGATCCTCTGAAGTGAGCAAATGATATAATGCTAATTTTCTACAAATCTGCTCAAATGAAGGAACAAATTCATTTACATCATGGATGTCCCGAGTAAATTTTCAGCAATTTTTCATTTTTTGGGTGAAATAGTTAGAATGGTTTAAAAGTTGTGTGGTGCATTCCAGCTTTAAGGTTTACACACAATGTCCTTGGTAACTTCAAACCCATACTTTCATCTGAGAATTAGTGTGTGCGATGCAGGCAGTGGTTTCAGTAGTTAATTTAAAGGTGAAAATGTGAAGCTCTGCAGATAAACTGAGAGAGGTGTAAGTTTCAGAAGCATAGATGTTTTGATAACACACTGTCACAGCTGTCCCCTCCGCTGATGAGAGTGTGTGAGCAGAGAAAGTAACAATTTCTAAGCGGATGTTGATTTTCACCTGCGCATGTGAGAACGCAGCCAGCGTGACGGAACACACACGGCTTAGCTCAGAACTCATGCCTGTTTATTCCAAAGTTATCAGCTGTAACTATGAAATTGTATTAATCATTATAATTCTATTAGAGTTGGGAAATCCACAACTATAATTCACAGCTGTAATGATAATGACACAGAGGAATGGTATCATTGGAATCACTTTCAGAATGATTTTTTCCAGCTTAATAACAATAAATACATTTGCCGTATAAGTGGCAGCCAGGCAGAATCTGTCCGACTTTAAAGTGCTCAAGCATTTAAAGCGGCAGACAACAAAACAGCATCATGCGCTCATAATAAACAGAATGTTATTGTCCGTTGCTGTGGAGGCTAATGTAGTTGTAGTTATTTTGTATTTATTGTTCTTGGTGTTAATGGACCTTTATTTGGAATAATTTGGTTCTAGACTTAAATGGTTTTCTTTCTTCTGTGCAGCACAAGAAGAGATGCTAAACAGATGTTAGGGACTGACTGCCTTAGTCACTATTTTTGTTCCATACAGTGAAAGTAAATGGTGACTGAGACTGCCCCACGGAAGAAAGAAATTCAAATTGTTGGTACAATACTGTGCTGCGTAATTTCAGAGAGAGAATCAAAATGAAACATGAGTTATTGTCACTGATTAAAACAATTTCTTTCTTTTCTCAGATAAATTTGACCAGTTCTGGGCCATGAATCGTAAACTCATGGAGTATCCTACCGAAGAGGGAGGCTTCCGCTATATTCCCTTTAGAATATATCAGGTATTTTCCTCATTTATTTACTTTCTGCAGTTATGTACTGTACAGTACGGTAAGGGATTTGACTGATTTGACTTAGCGAATAGCAGAAATATTTTTGTTTATGACATTTTATGACAGTTTTTTATTTTATTTTTTTTACATGTTTGTTTTAGTGAAAACATTCAAAAACATTTAGAAGAGTGATACAATTTTTTAGTTTTTTTTATTATTTATAAATAAAAATTATATTTAGGTTCTAAAAGGCATGATTTTTTTTTTAATGATCTGAATCTTGGCTGCAACAAACCAGGAAATTACAATGAGCTCCCTAATAAATAGCAGTATGTGGATAGAACAGTCTTAATGTAAACCATTAAAAAAAAAAAAAAAACATGCTTATATAATGCATTAGCAAATTTGTTGAATAAAAAGTGAGAATCTTTCTTCATAACACTTTGGCCTGTTGAAATGAAACTCATTGTGACTATTCCTTGATGGTACCTGAGCAGATTACTGGCAAATCATCAGCTACTGATCAAGAAATATGTCTGAATAGTTTAGCCTAAAATCATGATATTGAAACTTGTTATAGGTGTCATCATGCTTTGAAAGTACTTGAAAAATTTGGGGCAGCACCTCCTAATGATCAAAATGTTTTCAGATGCTTTTGGTTATTACTTTTGATCATCTAGTGTAATGCATCGATAAATATGATGGCAAGATGTTAAAAAAATCATTTGACACAACCCTTCATGAATATACAGGTGCATCTCAGAAAATTAGAATATGGTGAAAAAGTTCATTTTTTCTTGTAACTTATTTCAAAAAGCGAAATTTTCATATATTTTAGATTCATTACATGTAAAGTAAAAGTAAAGTTTTTTGTTTTAATTTTGATGATTAGAGCTTACAGCTCACGAAAGTCAAAAATCAGTATCTCAAAATATTAGAATATTTACATTTGAGTTTCAATAAATGACCATCCCTACAGTATAAATTCTGGGTATCTCTTGTTCTTTGAAACCACAATAATGGGGAACACTGCTGACTTGGCATTGGTCCAGAAGACGATCATTGACAGCCTCCACAAAGAGGGTAAGTCACAGAGGGTCATTACTGAAAGGGGTGGCTGTTCAAGGAGTGCTGTATCAAAGCATATTAAATGCAAAGTTGACTGGAAGGAAGAAATTGGGCAGGGAAAGGTGCACAAGCAACAGGGATGACCGCAAGCTTGAGAATACTGTCAAGCAAAGCTGATTCAAACACTTGTGAGAGCTTCACAAGGACTGGACTGAAGCTGGAGTCAGTGCATCAAGAGTCACCACGCTCATACATCTTTAGGAAAAGGGCTACCAAGCCACTTCTGAAACAGAAACATCGTCAGAAGCATCTTATCTGGGCTAAGGAGAAAAAGAACTGGACTGTTGCTCAGTGGTCAAAAAGTCCTCTTTTCAGATAAAAGTAAATTTTGCTTCTCATTTGGAAATCAAGGTCTGGAGTCTGGAGGAAGACTGGAGAGGCACAGAATCCAAGCTGCTTGAAGTCCAGTGTGAAGTTTCTGAAGTCAGAGATGATTTGGTGTGTCCTGTAGTCTGCTGGTGTTGGTTCATTGTGTTTTATCAAGTCCAAAGTCAATGCAGCCGTCTAACAGGAGATTTTGGAGGACTTTATGCTTCCATCTGCTGACAAGCTTTATGGAGATGCTGATTTCCTTTTCCAGCAGGACTTTAGCACCTGCCCACAGTGCCAAAACCACTTCCAAGTGCTTTGCTGACCATGATATTACTGTGCTCGATTGGCCAGCCAACATGCCTGACCTGAACCCCATATGAAATCTATGGGAATTTTCAAGAGAAAGGATGAGAAACAGTCGATCCAACAATCCAGACGAGCTGAAGGCTCAATAGTGCCTCAGCAGAGCCACAGGCTGATCGCTTCCATGCCACTCCTCACTGATGCTGGAATTTGTGCTAAAGGAGCCCTGACCAAGTATTGAGTGCATAAATGAACATACTTTAAAGAACTTGAACTTTTCTGTTTTGCAAATCCTTTTTTTTGATTGATCTTAGTAAATATTCTAATATTTTGAGAGACTGATTTTTGACTTTCATTAGCTGTAAACTCTAATCATCAAAATGAAAACAAAAAAACTTTTGAAGTGTTTTACTTTACATGTAATGAATCTAAAAGATATGAAAGTTTCACTTTTTGAAATAAGTTACAAGAAAAAAATGAACTTTTTCACCATATTCTAATTTTCTGAGATGCACCTATGAACATTATTATTTTTACGAAATTCATAAATTATATGTTTTTCAGAGTGAAGTCTGTCCGTTTTAAAAGAATTCCCATTTTCAATTTCCATTATACTAACTAAAAAAAAAACAAAAACATAATGACTGATATCCATAATGCCATATCTATTCCGTGACATTACCACCTGTTGGTCAAATGCTAAAAGCAATTGTTTTTAAATAATTCTTTAAATTGTAGTCAAATTAATTGCCCCGGAATGCTACATTCAGCTAATTCCTTATTAACTTAATTATTGATTGATTGTATTGACTGAATTGACAGTTTGAATATTTAAGCAAAATGTTCATGTTTGAATATATATTTTTTATATATATATTCAAATGTTTCAGCAGTTTGATATTTTTTTGACTATATTAATATTGTTTGGACTTTGAATTGACAGTTTGAATATTCAAATGACATGGACGTTTTAATTTACTATTACCACTCATCTCATTAAGACAAGGCTCAGGGGTACCTGCTTCCCTGAGTGACTTACTTTGTGTTTTACACTCCGAATATTGCTTAAAGAACCTATAATTATCTGCCTACTCTAAAGAATAGAGTTAGCCTCTGATCATGAGCTCTGAGACCTGAGAGCATCTCTTTTCTCTGACCTCTTGCTTTTGGAGAAAGGCTAATGATGTCTGTTGTGTGGTTCATGTGCTGGTTTGCCAGCTAGGGTGTCAGGGGAGTTGAAAAGAAAGTGTCGGCACCCAGAGTATCACACTTCTCATCGGTATCAGGAGCCTTTTGGATAATGCTGGGGTCAATAATTAATGCTGCCGTTTAAAAATGCAACGAAGTAGCTGTCACTTCTCACACTCTCTCTTCTCTGACTCTGGAGATGATCTTGGTGCAAGTGAGCAGTGAGTCAGTTTTTCTGGTAACCTGATTGAGGCCGTAGCATCCTGAGACACCTTCTCTTCCTGAGACCTGGGGGTGTCGGTGTCAGCTAGACTACCTGAGCCGTTGTGTCACCAGTTTCCTTTTCACAGCACCAAGATTGACTCCTATTGTTTGTCAGGCCGCTGTTTGTCACCACAGGTCCAGATCTTACAGAATGATACCCTCTATCACTGACCACATGCAAGTTGTGTGTGAAAACTGGATCCTGTCCAGCATTCGACACCTCGCTCGCTCGCTCAAGGCCAAAGGAAAGACTAAGCCGTGACTGCCGGCTGTTAATCTGCTCAATATCTTATTCAGCAATTCACAACATTATAGTGTGGGTTAAAACAGCTGCTAACTGACATGATATTAACAAATGAATTATTTGTAGTTAGCGCTCCATAGTGGGTGTGAAAAGCGGGTACCCTGAAATGACATAGGTGCCATTTCTCCCAACTGCAGTCATGTATAATGACTGACTAAAGATGACATATAAAAGAAAAGGAAATTGAGAAAGCTCAAAGGAAAAGTGTGCTCACTTGAGTGTAGGTGGTTGGTGTGTATAGTCATTGTGTTAGGGTGAGCTATATCTGCGTCACTGGACTTCGCTGGTGTTGTTGTTGTTTGGTGGTTCTTAGCTTTCCAATATTCCAGTATATACTGTGTACATCCACCACACATGCCTCTGTTTCATCATCTGAAACAACTCTTCATGAATAGAAACAACATTATTATTTTTATGAACTGCATAAGTTATTTATTTATTTTTTTCAGGGTAAATCATGAAGCCTATCCTGTTCTTAAAAGAACTTACACTTTCCATTTCCATCCTAGTACACTTTCCATTGTACTAATAAAAACTAAAACTGTTTTAGTTAAAATAATTGTATTTTAAATTTGACCGTTATGGGCTTGTGCCAATGTAGATAATACAATTTAGCAAAAGCAAATAATATTGCAATGTATATCCGAGTGAAACAGATTATTGAAGAAGAAAACAAAAAATGTAGATTGAAGAATTTTATCTAATATTTTTTGATTGTTTGGAGGCAGACTCGAATGTTAGTTTGCAGTTGATTGTAAGAAAGTGGTGGATTTAAAAAAAAATATATATATGCATGGATGAATTATTCACAATGGGATCAGTGCATTTAGACAACAAAATTTTCACTTCATGCTGACTAGGAACTTTCTGAACTTTTCACTTTCTATTGATAAGTTTGTTGTTTGTTTTGGAACTGCCAGAAACACAACTTTTGTAAACTGACCTATCAAGCACAATCATTCAAAATCTTTTAATGTTATCAACATTTTTAGTATTTCAGAATTTCAGCTTATGGAGCATAGATACACAGTCACAAATCAAATAGACTATATGCAAACTAGAGAGGCGCATATCAGCTGTAACCTCACTCTGCTGTTAAAAATAAATCATCCACCCTCCAATTATAATTAATATGACAGTGTGTACAAAACAGTAACAAATAGCTTGGAAGTCTGACAATTCGGCTTTATTTTAACTTATCTGTCAATCTGAGATGTTGTTGCCATTACGCTCTGCTGTGAGTTGTGTGCGTCTTGCTCAAACAAGCTCAAATTTCATTGTCAGTGACAATGTGATGTGGAGTGGTAATTTCCTAGTCTTATTCATAAATTGGGTGAAAACTATTTGCAGTTTTTTTAACAAACTAAAATGGCTAAAATAGTAGTCGCATTAATTTAAAGTCATGTTTAATTTACTGTTATTTACATACTTCATACTGATATACCTTTTACTGTTGACTGATGAAACTATCATAGTCGGTTAAATATAGACCACCTACAGGCCTTGTTATGTGAAGAGTAGGCTGTTAGGTCAAAAACAAGTGAAATGGTGATGTGAAATTTCTTTATTACATTAACACTTTTGGTAGTTATGCAGCAATAGTTAATAATTAAGTTTTAAACATGTTCACATTTTAGAGGATGTAGTTAATATTTCCTTTAACATTTTGTCTCATCCACCCATGACCCACGTGCAATTAATCAGAATGTTTTTTTTTTGTTTTGTTTTTTTTTAATACTTTTATTACTATTACGCCCACCTGTGGATTATCCGCAATGTCCGTAGATATAACCCTGATCCACGCATCACTAACACAAACAGATGCTGTGAAAACTGTCCACGAAACTAAAACTGTCCACAAAATAAGTGATTTTTTTTTTTTTTGGTAATGAATAAAACACATCTGTTCTATCTTTATTTGACCCTGTAACTCTATCACTCTCTATTCTAATTCTATTTTATCTATCTGTCTTTTTTAAAAAAAAAAAAATTAAAAAAAAAAAAAAACACACACACACCCTTGACCCTCTATCAACTACATATTTATTCTCTAACTGCTACTTTTTCTTTAAAAACTAACACTAGCTTTCTTTTTTCTATTCTATCTACTTGTTTTCCTTGAGAAAAAAAAAAAAAAAAAAAAAAAAAAAAACCTTGCTATGTGTACTGCGTTAGGCTAACCGAGACTTGTCATATGCTTGCATGTTGTTGCTCTTTTGTTGATTTTGATTGCTTCTATTGTCCTCTTTTGTAAGTCGCTTTGGATAAAAGCGTCTGCTAAATAACTAAATGTAAATGTAAATGTAAATGTAATGAATAGGCAGTCTTCAACATTCTCCATTGACACAATTCAGATTCTGCATTTTTTTGAGAACTTTACACTGTGATTCTACTATCATAATCAGTCTAATGGGTTTCATATTTGTCTCATTTTAGACGATGAGTGACAGACCGTTCATCCAAAAGCTCTTCCGACCAGTGTCTCCTGAAGGCCACGTGCTTACGTTGGGAGACCTGCTGAAGGAGCTGTTTCCTGCTGCCATATGTGCGGAAGGTGAGCTGAAAATAATTCACACACATATTATTTATTTGCAGTTTAGACTTATCTCTCACAGGAGGTTGGAATCAAAGATGAGAGGCAAAGACATTAGAAGAAAACAAATCTTTAACATCTAGAGATTTACAGAAGAGATGAGAAATAGGAAAAGAAAGGAAAGGAAAAATCAGGGTTGCGTGAATGAAATCCACAGCCAAAACAGGGGCGGTCTTGGTTTCTCCGGAGAGGAAGTAGCCTAGATAAGCAGACAATAGCAGTGACAAACGGAGCGCCTGCTGGCGGAGATGCCTGCATGATGGAGCACATCTGTGCTGCTTCCAGCCCAATTCAAGACCTGCTTGCTTTGTCTGAACGAGCTGGTGGTTTGGTTGAAGAGAAAGTGGCACTTTGTGCTTCTCTTTTTGTTATCGTTCTGCCTCTTCCAGATATGTGGGATTTGCTTTGATAACAGCGCAGAGCAAAGTGTTGAGATTACAGGGAAATACGTGTCTACTTACTCAACCTGGGAAATACCTTTTCTGTCTCCAGATGGTCTCAAATCATTTTTGTTTGTCACAGTGTCGGCTTGATTCATATCAATTACACACGAGTTAAAATCTGCATTTTGTGACTTGAAACGTGTTCTTTTATCAGCAGATGAGGTTTTCTGTTTTATGAAAGACTTTGATGGTGTCTTAATGCCACTGATGATTTACAGTACTGTTATGGTTGCAATGTAATGGGGATTCCCACAATTAAAAATAAAAGGCATATGCTTTAGCTAGAGTGACATGTAATGTCCGTGCCATATTATATCCATCTGTATGTCTCAAACACCCAGCGGAATGGAATCTATCGCTGGATATTCACCCCTTTGGGGGGTAAAAACGGAGACATGCTCAAACGGTGCGGTCTCTCCTACGCTTTTCATAATTAGATAAACATTTTATATATCGAAACACAATACATGGTACTCTAAAAATTTCCCCATGTTCTGCTTAAGAAGTCGGTCAGAATAGTGAGAGGTTTTATAGTGAATAAGAGGGTGTGTGGTGGTATTATTTCAAATAAATGAATTGCACAGAAAACCCCCGCCCAACAGCCCTTCATGTCAACCCACACTGCTAGTGGGGAAACCTCCAGCTGGCCCTCCCACCTCCATCACCACCAGCACGTCTCACTACTCAACATATGAAAAAGCACTGAAATAGAACTTTCAGTGGCTGTCTTATCGTGGTAAAAGAAAAAGGGTCAGTGACTCAAAAATGATGAGCTCTGTAGACTGATTAATTTTGAAGTTAGAAATCAGAGGGCTTTTTAGAGACTTACACAGTTTAGACATAGATTATGTAAACTGTGTTTCTTATGTTGGATATACAGGGTTATGTGTTTCTGGGTAGTTTACACAATGTGTTCATGGATTTAAAAAAAAAATAAAAATTTTTTTAGATAAACTATATATGAATGTATAAGGAAATTCATATACATTAGGTCAGGTTTTGCAATATTTTTAAACTTTATTCTTACCTTAAAAGGATAGTTCACCCAAAAATGAAAATTGTCATAATTTACTTATGTCATTCCAAACCAATAAAACATTTGTTCATCTTTGAAACACAAATTGAGAGATTTTAACCAAACCTGAGAGATTTGTGTTTATCCATGGAAAGTCCATTCATCCAAAACTTTGCATTCATAAAGACATTGTAAAAGTAATCTTCTGAGGAGACATAATTGATTTATATTCTGAACAGATGTAAATTATGCTTACGTATAAACATTGATCAATGCATGTAGATGGAACACATCAGATATGGTAAACGGAAGCTCAAATGCGCTTATGTGGCACAAGAACAAATTTGATTAGTTCTTGCGGATCAGGCAAGCATTTTTGAGTTTCTGTTTACCACATGAATGCAAGTAAAAAACCTTTTTATGAAGTACGCTCACTCAGGGACTTTTACCAGAAAAGATTTCAGGTTTACTTTAATGTTTTTTTCTTTCAAGTGTAAAGGCAGACTTTTCCTCCCATGTTGAAGAAAGTTGTAGAAACTATATATACTCCTTCAATACATTTCATACATGTTTACATTAGTAATATAATAAAATTCGCTATGAATATCTCACATTTCTGACAATACCATGGTGCAGTTAGTGTTACTACAGTATGTCCATGGTAAATGATGGTGATTTGTAGACTGAAAAGCCTTCTGACTATATATTATTTGTATCATGTTTCTCTTGTTTATCAGCACTGTTGTAAACTAGTTTATTTATTTATACTAGTGCTGTCAAACGATTAATCGCAACCAAAATAAAAGTTTTTGTTTACATAATATATGTATGTGTACTGTGTAAATTTATTATGTGTATATATAATACACATTCAGTATATATTTTGAAAATATTTACATGTATTTACTTAATTATATTTATATTCATATAATTTATATTATATATGAATATATTTAATATATAAACATAACATATTTTTCTTAAATATATGCATACATGTATGTGTATTTATACATACATAATAATACACAGTACACATACATATATTATGTAAACAAAAATGTGATTAATCGTTTGACAGCACTAATTTATACTTTTTTTTTTTTTTTTTTTTTTTTTTTTAGCTTTCCTCAGTGAATATTAAAACTAATGTTTTATTGTGAATATTAGACTGAGCTGAAGAATGACTGCTGTATCAGATGCAGGTAATCACACTCGCTCAGTCCATCTCTCTCTCTCCTAACACTCTACAGTAGGGGTGGGTGATATGGCAAAAATATCACAATTTTTTTTTTTTTTTTTTTTTTTAAATATCACGATTTTAGCACGATTCTTTGTCATGTTGGTTTTTCTATTTTGCACGTTGTCTGAGCATTACAGACAAACTAATTTCCCTATTATACAGACAAAGCCTTTCAAGGTAACAAAATAAAAAAGAATGGTGGATATTTATGCCAAAGTGGGCGAAGATAAAAATCTTTGTCATTATTTGCTCTGTTATTAAAAAATGAGAACAAAGATACACATTACAAATACACATAATATACAAATAAAACAAACAGTGCTTTATTTTCAGGTACAATATGTGTATTTAACAGGAGCATTCAAGAAATTGAATTAACAAATATAAAAATAAAACACTTTATATATTGATTCCTATTAAAGCAACTGTATTAAAGTTTTTCAGTCAAGAGTAGTGAGTGATTTTTCTCTTTGTGTTTTGGTGTTTTTTTTTTTTGTTTGTTTGTTTGTTTAAATTAACATTAGTGGAAATATTCACCCAAAAATAAAAATAGTGTTTTATTTTTATACCATCATTTACTCACTCAAAAGTTGTTTTAAACCTGAATGAGTTTCTTTCTTCTACTGAATATAAATGCTATTTTGAAGAATTTGGAAACCCAAACAGTGGTCCACAGTGACTTCCATAGAATTTTTTTTTCCTACTATCAAATTCATGAGGACCAGCAACTGTTTGGTTACCCACATTCTTCAAAATATCATGTTTTGTGTTCAACACAAGAAAGAAATTAATAGAGGTTTGGGACAACATGTGAGTGAGTAAATAATGGCAGAAATTAAATTTTAGGGTGAACTATCCCTTTAATGACAGTCGGCAGCATGTTCAGTACTGTCCCTTTAAGACCTGAACACATCTAATATACAGGCACGCAACCGTTTTTCTCTCAGCTGTTTACTTTCACCTTAGACATAACCAACTGAGCCTATACATAAACCTTGTGTGTTTTGACTGTATTAGCGCTAAAGATAATTTAGTTCAATGATCAGGCACTGTTTAACAGCTTTTTTGTTGTTTAACAAAACTCTACTGTTTAACTCTACTGCAGAGTTAACATTTGATGTGAATGTATGTCGTGTTGTACAGTATATTGAGATGGCGACGCCAGAACTGCAGCTGATAGAATGTGCGCTGTAGCACGATACGTCGATATTTTTCCAAAAGCAGATCGTGGAGACATTTTTATTATCTACGATCAAAAATCGTCATATCGCACACTCCTACTCTACAGAATACAGTGAGCTTTTAATACAGTGATACAATAAGTTTTCAATGAAGCAACTCAACATTCTTTCGTTACTAGTTCTAAAGTGACGTTTTGTAATTAGTAACAGAGGCTCAGCTGTTAAACTGTCAAACTGAGAATTGAATCCGTGGCTGAAGGAAGTAGTTCTGCACAAAAATAGGGATTTTAAAGACTCTACATTGTTCTTTCTTATGTATTTACACACTCATGCCATCAAACTGTTGTATAAATGCAACATCACACTCGTAGCAGTGCGATATGGCTGTATGTCAGCACGCTATGATTACCAGCGGCACTTGGTCTGTGGCCTTGTGCCTATGGCCAAAATCACAGCCGTGCTGATATACAGCCATATCACACAAATATTAAATATTTAAATATGACTTGTATAGAAATATATATTACATATATTTCTTAAAAATATACATGTAAGTGTGTGTATTTATATAATATAAATTATTGCTGTCCAAATTAGCACGTTAATGCAGGCGATTAATTTTTTTTTCAGTTTAACGCGTTAAAATTATTTAAAGCCATTAACGCAGGGGCGGAGCTTAGGGTTGGCCACCCCATTCATAACTGCTGTTTCTGTCTGTTTTTCCTTGACAAGAAGTGCATTTATTCAGTCGCAGAATGTCTTTACCCTCACATCAATCCGGAGACGTTTCAGACGCGCGCTCCAGCTTCACTTCAGCGGCAGGCGCGAGTCAAATGAGCACGGAAACGGGCGCGTGCTATAGCCTGTATCAGTTCTTATCAAAGCGTGAAATAAACTACGTACATGCAATGTCGTGGTCAGTTAAGGCATGAAGTTACAAAAAAGGCGATTAAAGCTGCCTTAAAACTGTGCATGCACGTAATATGTTATATGAGTTACATTAAGAACATGTCTCTGAAATGGTTTTCAAAACTGTCCTGGAGCAGCCCTGCACTGTCTCCTTCATCTAACACACCCGATTCAACTTGTCAGTTCATTAGTAGACACGGAAATGGGTCAGAAAAGGTGATGCGAGTTGAGAGAAAATAGATGCGTGTCAGATCCACGTGTTCAGCAGTGACAGCTCTTAAAGAAATAGCAGCCAAAAACAACCTAATAACCAGCAGCTGTGATGTCTGTTCATCAAGAATAAAAGAAAAAAAGGGGAAATCAATAACTTTTATATAGCTGTAAGTATTTATCTGTATTTAGTTTAGAATTTAGTGTTTGATAACTTTATTCAATTTCTGTATATTTCTGCTGAAGGGCACAGGTAGCTAAATATAACATTTATTATAATGGATTTATGTGAAGATTGTTTTAAGTTCACTTAAATTAGAAGTTATTTTTAAAGTCTTCTAAATGTTAAAATTGATAGCTCAAATTATAATGTAATGTTGAATGGCTATAGTCAATGGTTAAATATTAGGGGAAATTTTTTTTATAGAGAAATCAGTATTACTTGGTATCAGTGATACTGGCGTCCAGTCATAAAAAAGATGCCATTAAACAAATATTAAAAATATGTTGTTTGTACATTGATTTGAAGATTGAATGTGAAATTATTGCAATATAAATGTATATTTAAAAACTTTAATGTTAGGTGGGATTAATCGTGATTAATTTCAGAAAAAAATGTGCGATTAATTAATTATTTTTTTTAATCGATCGACAGCACTAATATAAATATACACAGTGCACACACATTATGTAAACAATTTTTTTTTAGAATGCGATTAATCATGATGAATCGAATTGACAGCCCTTTGTTTTCATGTGATGTCAGGTTACGTATTCTGTCCCTTTATGATAATTAGGGGAAAAAACTGCACAAATTGCACAGGATGTTGTTACAGAAACCTGTGACAAAAGTCATGTGATAGTATTATTAAAGGGCTATTTCAAATTCTTTCATTCACTAACCCTCATGTCGTTCCGAACCTGTATGCATCTCATACTTCTGTCAAACACATAAAAGGTATTTCACAGAATGTTGGACTCCAAACAACAATGAACAAAATATCTTCCTTTTCTTAGGTGAACTATCCCTTTAGAAGTTTTCATCAGCAGTTTTAAAGGATTATGGCCACATATTTAAAATGGTGTCTTAGTGCTGGGGGAACTTTTTCCAAGCAGCTCCCTGTACTAAAATGTTTTCTCCCACCTTCCTCTGACTTTTATCTGTGTTGGGCCATACATAATCTTGAATAAGCAATCTCCAACCATTTTTACACCACAGACCGGTTATGTTTGGAAAATTTTATTATGGACCGGCTGGAGGGTCCGCTAGATATATGTTAGTGGTTCAACGGAACATGTTGTGGTTTTTGAGACTTCGCGGATCAGATGATTTTTTTGGGATAAGCAAGAAAAAAAGTATTTAAAGCACAGAGAATGAGAATTCCGAGAAGGGTTTTTTTTTTTTTACATAATTTTATGTGCATGTATCTCAAATGCAGGGAAATGTAAAATAGAAATCAACTTTGTATTCTCACGCTGTCTGAAACACGTCTCTGTGAGTCAGAACAATCATTCATTTACTAATTAAACATGTCATTTACATGAAATTGCTTACAACAAATGAAAATACAGAATAATTAGAACAATCATTAGCATGCAATAAATAACACCGTGTCATATCTATACACATTTTTCCCAGAACATTCTTGCGACCCAGTAGCAGCTCTTTCATGGCCTGGTACTGGGTCACAACCCGGTGGTTGGGGAACTCTGATCTAGCTCAAAGAGTAGAGTATAGCGGTAGCAATGGCAAGGTCACAACAACGGATATGAGTAGTTTATTAACAATCATGTAGCACAGAAGATAATATAAGAATTGATGAAATATACGTTTTTGGGTTTTCATTACCAGCTTTGAAAGAAGTTGGTGTTGGGTGAGTGAAACACTCCAAGGTGGCAGAGGTCCAGAGCCGACCCATGCTAGGGTTTTCTGTGGGCGTTTGTCATAACTGCCAGAAGAAAGCAAGTGTGTCTGATTACTATATGAGTTTGTGTTTGAATTCCCCTCGCATCATTCTGAGAGTTACACTGGGGACGCACCCACCTTACACCCTTACAAACTCCACGGGGGCAGGCACACACACACAGGACTTCAAGGAATGAGTTACTTCTTCTGCTCATCACACTATTACTGTGTGACTTCAAAATCAGGGTCAGTTGATCGTTTAGTCCTCTCTTTGACTTGGTTTTTGTCCAGGTTGACCGTTAACAATTAAAAAAGTCAAGGTCAGAGCTGTGTTCAGGTTTTTAGATATCATCAAACTCTATCATGCGAAGGATTTAAATATATATTCCAATAGCCCTGCAGCTTAAACTGGCTTCAAGTCAGTTCCGTTATTACGTGGATGTTTTGTTCATGGAAGTGTGTGTGCTTGTGTTTGAAATGGTCATCATGTTTAGTCATTAGCTTACCGAAGCTTCACCCCGGTGTGCTTGTTGCTTCCATGTTCTTGGTATTTGTGGGAGGTACGGATTTCAACTTTTTTTCCTGTTGAGCAAAAGACCATGTTGACTTTCCCAAAAAACGAATTAACATCTACAACTGTCGCCAGTTATGAAGAACACGTACAATGAATACCTGCCAAAACGCTCATTTGTCTCACATTTTGTTGATTTTATTAAATGGGCTATTATTCACTATATGGTTAATGGAAGCTTTGTGTCTTATAACAATAATAATAAGAAGAAGAAGAACAAGAAAACAACAATAAATTATTATTATTATTATTATTATTATTATTATTATTATTAATGACCACCACTTTTCTTTAACGGACAACAGCAACATATTTATACAGTCGTGGTCAGAATTTTTGGAACCCTTGGTAAATATGATCAAAGGCGGCTGTGAAAATTAATCTGCAATCTAACCTTTTATTGGAGAATAAGAATTTAAAATGGGAGGAAATATCATTATGAAATAAATGTTTTTCTCTAATACACATTGGCCACAATTAATGGCACCCTTTAATTCAATAATTTTTGAAACCTCCATTTGCCAGTGTAACAGCTCTAAATTTTCTCCTACAATGCCTGATGAGGTTAGAGAACACCTGACAAGAGATCAGAGACCATTCCTTCATCCAGAATCACTCCAGATCCTTCAGATTCCCAGCTCCATGATGGTGGTGCTTCTCTTCAGTTCACCTCACTCATTTTCTACAGGGTTCAGGTCAGAGGACTGGAATGGCCATAGCAGAAGCTTTGTTTTGTGCCCATTGACCCATTTTTGGGTTGTTTTTGAGGTTTGTGTTTGGATTAGTGTCCGGTTGGAAGATCCAAACATGGCCCAGTAAAAGATTACTAACAGAGTCAGTCACTTATTGATTTTTTTATCTGTTGGTATTTGATAGAATCCATGATGCCATGTGTCTAAACAAGATGTCCGGGACCTCCGGGACCAGAAATATAGGCCCCCAACATCAAAAATACAGCGGTATATTTCATTGTACACATGGGGTACTTTTAATCCCTGTGTTCACCAAACCCATCTTGAGTGTTTGCTGCTAAAAAGCTCATTTTTTAGTTTCATCTGGACATAGAAGCCAGTGCCATTTGAAGTTCCAGTTGTGTCTGATAACTAAATATGCTGGAGTTTGTTTTTGGATGAGCTAGGAGAATTTTTCTTGAAACCCTCCCAAACAACATGTGGTGATGTAGGTGCTGTTTGACAATTTGTTTTAAGGTTTTCGGACCCCGAGACTCAACTATTTTCTGCAATTCTCCAGCTGTGGTCCTTGGAGAGTCTTTAGCCACTCAAACTCTCCTTCTCACCGTGCATTAAGACGATATAGACACACGTCCTCTTCCAGGCAGTTTCGTAACATTTTCTGTTGATTGGAAATTCTTAATTATTGCCCTGATGGTGGAAATGGGAATTTTCACTGCTCTAGCTCTTTTCTTAAAGCCACTTCACTAATTTGTGAAGCTCAATTATCTTTTGCTGCACATCAGAAATATATTATTTGGCTTTTCTCATTGTGATGGATGATTAAGGGAATTTGGGCTTTGTTTTCATAATGAGATTTTCCCCCATTTTCAGTTGTTTTAGTTCAATGAAAGGTTAGATTTTTGTGTTTTTTTTTTTTTTTTTTTTTTTTTTAAATAAAAGATCAAAAGGATTAACAATGCAGATTAATTTTCACAGCCTTCTTTGATCATATTTACCAAAGGTGTCAACAATTCTGACCATGTCTGTACAAATACCAAAAATACAAAAATGCAAAAGAAAAAAATCTATAGGTAATTTTTAGGACGAAAAATATGAAGCAGCAGCAATAAATAAATAAATAAACATTAATAACGAAGTACGGGAAACATAGATGGTCCTATAGTAGCAGATGCGTTTTGCTATTGGAAATATGTCATGTGATGATTCATATAGTGATTTTTATATATATGGGTCAAAGATGAAAAGGGGTTTTCAATCATGCAACTTAATCTTAATACAGCTTTATTTTTTTCCCCACATATATAAGAATGTGTCCTGTCTAGTTTTATTTTTTCTGTGCAAAAATGAATGACTATCATACATTTTTACCATGTTTTACAGAAGACACCTATTAAAATGTTATTCAGTGTAACAGTAGTTTATGTAGCGAAAGGTCTTGTCAGGCACATTTAGAACAAGAATCATTACATTACATCACGACATTAAAAGACTCTATTTAAGGATCACAGTGTAACCCCAGAAAGTAATTCATTGTAAATGAATCTTTATCAGTCTTTGCCACTATCCTTTAAACCACTAGGTTTTTACCCGTTTATATATAGGTTTTGTATGTATATATGTGTATATATATATATATATATATATAACATCACAATAATCCCCCAAGTAATGATTCTGGCCCATTAATTAATGTCTTGTGAAGTGAAAAGCTGTGTGTTTATAAGAAAGAAATCATTAAAACATTTTAACATTAAACTGTCATTTTTGGCCAAAATAATTCATCATAACTTTTCCTCCATTGAAAAGTGTGAACAAAATATTTTTATATTTAAGGAATTACATACAAAATACAAAATGTCAGTAGATAATTAAGAAAAATATGTACCGTAATGCAGTATATAAATAAATACCTAGATAGATATCCCATAGTGGCCAGATTGGATTTGCTATTAGAAACATATAATATGATAATTTATTTATTTTTAATAAAAAAAAGTCACCAAAAAACAGGATATCCAGTTAGGTTTAAGCATTTTCTCCAAGCACTTTCTTTAGTTTAAGTGAAGGTTCAGAGATTTACTTGTTTCATGCAGAAATAGAAAAAATACTTGTATTTTTGACCTTATTGACAGCTATCCCTAATGAAAGCGCAAATGATGCATGAATCTAGTTAAAGATAATTGAGCTGACAGCGGTCAGAGGGAAAGCAGAGGCCATGCCTTTTTGACCACTCATTTAATAAACAAAAGAATGCATTATTATGAGAAGTTCCTTCCTGCGCCCATGTTATCTGTGTCCCCAACCTCTCCAGCCCTGAGCTACAGCTCATCAGACTCATGATAAATGGAGTAAGTTGAGTAGACGTGATGAATTGCTTTTGTGTGAGTTTGAGAGAGAGTGTTTACTTGTGCTTTTTGTGTCCTGAAGTGCAACTTTAGGCTTCTTCAAGGGGAGATTCATTCAGGGAGATACAGTGTTGTTTATCTGAAAGTTTTTAAAGGCCAAACAGCAACTGCTTTCTGTATGTGCTTTTATGCAAATGATCTGGTAGGTCATGATGCAGTTCAGTAGTGTTAGAAGGTCATCCAGCGCACATGCTGATGCCGGAACCATTACTTGCTGTCAAACTGAAACTCCTTCCCTCCAACTGCATTAGCCATTTAACCTCCATGGGTCAACAGGGTAATGTTACTGCCTCTAGCGTTTCCTTCAATTTTCCAGTCGTATGTAACTAGCTACGCAGCATGAACTTGGTCAATTTGTTCTGTGCAGGAGATGATAAAGTAGTGGAGAATAGAACTAATTATCATGCTGCAGTTCCTCCGACAATAGAACCTCTCACAAGATCTGGTCATGTATTTTCTACATTTCATGGAATAACAATTTTAAAATGTCCAAAAAAAAAAAAAAAAAGGTAAAATAAATAAATAAGTGCTTGGATATATTTATGAATGTGATCTTTTTTTTTTTCTCTCTCTTCTTAAAATTACCAGTTGAAAGTTCAGAAATTATGTTTCTTGTGGTCTTAAAGGAATAGTTCACCCAAAAAAAATGAAAATCCAAGATGTAGATGAGTTTGTTTCTTCATCTTAACAGTTTTGGAGAAGTTTAGCATTACATCACTTGCTCACCATTGAATCCTCTGTAGTGAATGGGTGCTGTCAGAATGAGAGTTCAAACAGCTAATAAAACATCACAATAATCCACAAATATTTCTGACCATATTCCATAATAATGCTTCCTGTAGTGAAGATGCCCATTCCTTTTTTCCTCTCATAAATCCACCCACATATTTGTTTAGAGCCATTTTGGACTGTTTTCAATTGTAAACAGTGCTTTATCTTTGCATATTTCTCTCCTGATTCAGACGAGACAACTTTCTCACTGGAGAAAGCACTATTATGGATAGAGGACTTGTTTATTAGCCAGATGCAGCAGTTTGAAGTTAAAAACATCTTGCTGGATTTGTTTCTTACAAACACACACACACAGCTTTTTGTTTCACAAATAATTGAATTGATGGACTGAAAGAACTGAAAAAAAGCAGTCAACTGTTCAGAATACATGGGAACTCTTTGATTGATAAAATGCCCAGAGTGTGAAGAGCTGCAGTCTATTTAAAGGGTGGCTACTTTAAAGAAAAATTTATTTTCATATCTAAAATTGCCATATTTCATAGCTGTCTAAAATTGTAAAAATAAAGTTTCAGTAGGTGTGCCCAAACTTTTGACTGGTAATGAATCTTTCAAATACTGTAACATCTTAGGAATTAGGAATTCCTAGCGTACCAGTTCAAAACCAAAGTCATCTTGCACTTGCTGTGCAAGTAATCAAATTCAATACTTAACATATATTAATATACATATATTATGCTGCCATGGCTTTGCAATGTTCCTGGAGTATCCAATCATGTAATTAGTGCCAACAGCTATTAGATGTTACACATACCAGGGGTGTTTCGTGCCTTCGACCACTTCTTGTCACAAGTCTCCCATCAAAATGTTTTATGTTCATTTTCAAAGGGTTATTACAAATTATGGTGGCAGGGTTGCATTTTAAAGGGATAGTTCACCAAAAAATGAAAATTCTTTCATTACTCACCCTCACGTCATTCTTAACCCGTAAGACTTTTGTTCGTCTTCAGAACACAAATTAAGATGTTTTTGATGAAATCAGAGAGCTTTCTGACCCTGTATAGACAGCAACGCAACTACCGCGTTCACATGGACTATTTTAACGATGTCTTTACTACCTTTCTGAGTCTTGAATGTGGTAGTTGCTTTGCTGTCTATGGAGGGTCAGAAAGCTCTCGGATTTCATCAAAAATATCTTAATTTGTGTTCCGAAGATGAACAAAAGTCTAATAGGTTTGGCAGAATTTTCATTTTTGGGTGAGCTATCCCTTTAACATTTTCTTGAATACTGTTGAACAGTATAAATGTTCACAAAGATTTATTCCAAAAACAAACAAACAAAAAAAACACATTTACTTAAATTTAACAGTTATGTTGTTATAATGCAAGCATTTACATTTTGCAGAACTTAACAGAACGTGGGCATATATGTGTCCTTATTTGAACCTTCTCATAATTAGGGTGCATTTCCAAAAACATTGTTAAGCAAACTATGGTTGTAAGTTTTGTCATTACCAACAGTGTTCAGCGATTCTATTTTTCCTGAAACCATAGTTCCAAAGACATTTGCAAACAGCATTGCAAAGTTGTGTGGTTGGAACTGCAGCTTTTGATGTGTGGTTAGAAGCATGTCGTTAATATGACATGCAGACCTAAATAGATCATGCTCTTGAGCAAAATAAGCAAACTAGATTACAGTATGTCTTTCATTCCATATACTGTACATCCAGATTTCATTCTGTGTCTTTTAGTTTGTCAAGAAAATAAAAGGTGGTGGAACCTGGGAGTATGACATAAGAGGGATCCTGCGATTGAATGAAATATCTGTAAAAACAATGAAAAACAAAATATCAAAGATATTCTCAGTTGCCATGTTGTTATTTACAGCAATAATCTGACATTGATTGTCGAACTGATTAATTGAGAAGTTACTTCACCACCTGCATTTCATCATTAACAGTTTTGTTAAACCAGCATGGTTGGAACGACAAAGTTTCTGCACTTTTGGGGAACGGTTGTGTGTTAGACTGTTTACAAGCAAGCGCCACTGTGTGACAAGCTTTAACGTACCATAATACATGACTTTTTTTCTTTTTTTTTTTTTTTTTGACGTGACTTAAATAGTACTTCCCTTAATGCTCAGTTGTGACCTTTTCTCTCTTTCACACTCATTCCAGACGAGCCAAAGAGATTCCAGGTTATGATTCACGGAATTGAACCACTGCTGGAAACACCCATCCAGTGGCTGAGCGAACACTTGAGCCACCCAGACAACTTTCTCCACATCAGCATCATCCCAGCACCAAGTGACTGATTCCAGAGGATCCAGTTGTCCGTTGATGGAGAATTAGGGATAAAAGATCTGCAGAGACGTTCTGATGGCACACCATTTCTTCCTGTTTTCTCATTCTCATCCCTGCAGTGGCCTTATCGAGCGATGGTCATCAAACAACAGAATCCTACGCGCTTCACATGAAGAAGACGCTCTCAAAACGTCTCAGATGGGTCCCGTGTTCTTGCTGCCTTTAAAATTCTTACATTCATACATTTGCACAAGCTTGATGTGATTGTACTCCCACATTAACTCTTTGACACTCCCATTCCCACTCTCTAATTTGTGAGTAACATGCGCTTAGACTCTCAGATCTGTTAATTATTAGGAGGAATCCTGTTTGGTGTTTAATGAGGCCACTAAACTGCTGGACGTACTACACGACTGCCATGGGGCTTGATTATCAACATGTTTTATGGAAGCATCCAGGTCAGATGAGGTGTAAAATGAAGATGGAAATCTTGCATAAAACCTAAAGCAGAAAAAGTGATGACTTTGGGATTCGGAGGAAAAATATCAGTGACTTCATTCACTGGATTATATGTGTCAGTGTCTGGTTTTGGCAGCCGTGTAGGGGGTCACACAGCTCAGTGGAGGTGATGATGCCGCAAGCTGATTAGTCACAGTCCCAGACAAATGTTAGTGGGATATAGCACAAATGAAGCTGTCTTTCCCGGACACTGTTAAAGATATGGTTTGCTTTCTTCTAATTTTTTATGGGGGGGTTTATTCATTTAAAGCAAATATTTGATCTTTGAAATGGGTATGTATCGTATAAAACATAAGTCAGAGGCCATACAAATACATTATCATATCGCACTGCTTCCAACAAATTAACCTTACAGTATTTTTTCCCCCTCATTTATTTACAACCTGTAGGCAGACTGGCTGTCTGTGTTTAGGGGGTTGTGGGGACTGTAGATCAGTGCTGCAGACGACACACAGCTGAGAGTGATTATTCGTTTAGAGGAATCGGTGAGTGTTTTACCCCAGACCGAGACAGAGAGACAGCGGGCAAAACCGCAGAGCTTACGCCACCACCAGGCGACTTCTCGGCAGACTGTTCTTGAGACAATGCTGTTTGTGTACAAACTTTCAGATGTTTATATCTTTCCTTCTATGACTCTGAATAATTACAGAAATAAAGATGCTGCAACTCCTCACTACTAATAATATGGTTAAAATGATAATAACTTGGTTCAAATGTGCATTTTCTTGCGTTATTTTAATTGCGGTGATTGCTTTTCTGTCTTTGCTAGATTAATTCAAAATACATTTAATTAAAACAATATTTTATAGCTATGCAGTGTTTGGTTGTCCTTCCATTTTTCAGAATGAAATGAAAATTCACCCTACAGTATGTATTCTGTAAAATTCATATTATTGTAAACAATTGTTATTTTTTTTTAACTTTGACTTCATAATTTTTAATCAAAATGTGATACTCGTCCAGTAATATGACACTTATCCAATCATTTAGTCTGCTTAAATTCCACCCCTACAATCGACAGCAAGCCCAAATTCAGATCTGCCTCCATCCAGATTATTTTTTTTTATTATCTGTTTAACTTGCACGTTCGTTGAAATACAGAAGAAAATATCCGTTGCTGCTTCTGTTTTATTGTGACTTTAAATTCAAGTCAAGGAGATTCTAAAAAATTGAGTGAGGTCTGTAGTAGTTAAAAAGCGTTAACGCTCAGCATTTTCGTTTTATGAATATATATATATATATATATATATATATATATTGTGACCACAAATTGTGTTCGCTAATTCGTTCAAACAATTTATTAACTTGTGTCCCTAATTTGTTCCATTGTTTTAGTTAAATTTTGGCCATGTTCTGTTTTTTTTTTTTGTTTTTCTGTTTAATTTTCATTTAGTTAAATTATGTCCACAATCTAACTAAAATGAGTGAAGGAGCTGGTACACTGTGTGGCCATGAACTAAAACTAGCAATTAAGTCATGGGAATAAATTCGTAATTCATGGCCAGATATCTTGTTTCCACATACATCTGGTTCATTAGTCACAGTGAAAATGGACAGTTTGGCTGAGTGCTTTGTATTGTGGGATGCTTGTATACTGTTGTATACTTCACTTTTTGACAATGTTGTAGGTATTCTTTGCATTTAGAAAATCTACATGCTGTTCTACAGAGGTTTGATTCTTTTCATTCCAGATCGTGATACTGATGCCAAAATTTGACAGTCTGTAGATCACCAAGATGTATGATAATACTACTCAAAGTCTAAAGGGCTACAAAACATTGGCTCTGAATTTATCATTTTTGTATTGTTCATAACTCCAAAGAATCTTCTGTGGATCTAGTTTCTCCCATTAGTATTGTCAGTTTTTAACCTAGAGTTCAGTCTCATTCAGTGTCGTGGTCTTTAGCTGGGGGCAGGGCTGAGTGCCGTTAGTTTTCTCAGGCACAGGAAGAAGGCTGGGGAGGCGGTCTCTCCTGTGTGGCGGCGGAGTGGACATCAAAGTGAAGCCGAACACTCTTCATGTGTTCATTAAATAAAGAGCTATCCTAGACCCACTAGCTGGTTCCAGTAAACCCGTCACTTAAAAGATCAGAGGAGCCACTCTCCTCCTCTGCGTCTTCCTCTGTCATCTCTCCTTCAGACATTTGTTCTGATGCATGTCGTAAGAGCAGTAAAAACGGTACTGCTTTTTTTCAAAACTCATTTCTTCATTTCCTTCATTTCTTGGTTTCCTCCATGGAACGTAGGTGAAGACTTGACCGTTTTAGGCAGTGAGCACTCTTTGAAGTTAATTTAATGAGGAAGCGGACAGGGTTCATGTCTCCTTCAGCTCTCTCTTATGTGTTTTTCACCCAGTTTTACAGACTTTATCTACATTACTCGTGTCGTCCACTCCCCTACGCTTGCTGATTGGGATATAAAATTAAAACTCGAAGGCCATAACTCAGCCAGGCCCTGTTAAGTTATATGAGGTGTCAGAAGACAACTTTCCCCTCTGTCCGATCAGAACGGCCTTCTCGTAACCAGAATACACCTGGAACTGAGCTGCTGAGTGGAGGGAGGGGGAGTGATCACCGAGGAACAAACAACAAAACTCTCTCTTCTCTAACATGAGCTGCCCTCTAATTTTCTTCAGACCCCCTTCACCCTCTCGCTCACATAGAGCCAACCTGTCATTAATCTCAGCTCCTAATGGACAGGTGCTGAGGGACCCCAAGGTGCTGTGATCATTTAGGGGACGACGATGATGACCCCCCACACCACCACATAATTCTTTTCTTTTACTTTTTTGGTACATGTACTACATGTTTTCCTCCTTTTGATTTTCTGTTTTCTACATTTTTTTCCCTTTGTTTTTTTATTTTATTTATTCTTGCTGTTGGTCCTGTTTACAGCTGGCTTGATGTGTGGTTTTGTTCACACTGGTTATGTAAAGACAAAGATGGTCATTTGTTTTACAAAAGACTTTTCTTAACATTTAGCTGACATGTTTTTATCCATTTATAAATGTTTTTGAATTCCAATTGTTACTAAAACCACATTGACATAAAAGCAAAATCCATTTGAAAACATCAGTCAAACGTCTTAGTATATAGATTTTTTTAAACTTAAAAAGGGGAAAACATCTATGGTGAGATTTCTACAAAATGAGGTTACTTTGCTTCTTGCGGGTTTTGTGACACTTTCAAAGTGAACTGTCCAGTGAGTGGCGCTAAAAGCATGTTCAGTTCAACATTTTATTACGTTAGTTGTATGAAATGTCCGGTGAGCGACGATAAAAGGCTAATATTCAATCGTGTTTGAAAATAAGGAACCATTTTGTTAATAAATGCAAATATGAGCTAAAACAATTACTGAAGACATGCCATTTTCGCTTGCTTCTACAAGCATTTGAGCTCTTTTAATGTGATTCGTGTTTCATGAGATTTGCACCCGAGCGCTACACATCGCGCTGCTGTACAAGGTGAGCTACTGAGCAAGTTTACTACATCAGTAAATCCGCATGCAGCATGGTTATGTGATGCAGACATCGAAATGTATTAGTTTACAAATCATGCATAATGAAAGTGTTTTGAGGTCATATTGTGAAGGTTAGCATTAAGTCATGTTAAATATTTTCTGCACTGCCACTAGTATTCATGTAAGCTGGAATTTGCAGTTATTTTTATGTATAGAGATGTTTTTGGAGTTTTTTGGAAGATGATGTCTGAATCACTGAAGCTAAAAGGGGAAACACACAGTTACAGAAACAAGCTTGTTTTCAGAACAATGACAAAAGTGAATGGAAAGAATGGCAAGTCAGAATCTACTGAGGTGGTCA
>JAFVLL020033268.1:98624-134829 GCA_021397915.2 Tor tambroides | reverse complement strand
TGGTACAATGCTATTTAAATCAATGTGATAAACGAGTTAAATCAAAAGTAATCTAAAAGTAATCTGATTATATTACCTAAAATGTGTAATGTAACAGATTATGTTACTGACTACATTTTTTGTCATGTAATCTGGAATCAGTAACGGATTACAATTTGTAAGTAATCTACCCAGCTCTGCCTGCTGGTACAGACATGGATCAGCTGTTGCCTGCTGCTGGATGAACGGGACAATTTGAGAGTCACACCTGTTAGTAAAGGCAGGTAGTAAAAACGCTGACTGTGTGAATGCAGCCTTATGATCAGAAAGCATTAAGAAACCTGTAAACTAATGCCAAAATTTGTTGAAATGCATGCAGCATTTTAACCCTTTTGCAACAATACAACATGCCAGAGACTTTTAACTATACAAATAGAATTGCAGCTTTATTGTGGAGGGAAACAGAGGGGTTTTCAGAAGGGTTCTCCATCAGCATTTCTGTCCATGTAAAACACTGACCTCACAATCACAGATCAGAACTAGGGAAAATTGGCTACTGTTACCTGGCGTTCCAGCGTCCCCGTCGCCTGCACAGGCCCCTCTTTGTGCGGCTCTGACTAAGAAACCTGAAGCGTGGGAAACTCGACTCTCGTTCAGAGACTGTGAGGCCTCCATCTGCGTCTCCTCCATCGTCCAGTAGCCCCGGCGTCACCGCTCACAATGCCCTGCCTACATTCGAACAATAACGGGAGCCAGGAGAGAAAGACTTAAGCTCTGAATCCAACCCTCATTCAGGCCTCCAGGGCTGAATGCATCTGAGCAGCAGGTTTTGGTGGACAGCTGATCAGAGCAGAGAGTGATTAACTGAACGGAGCTGAACGGAGGCATTTGTTAGGGCACTGGCATTTATATTAATAACAAGCTGGATGATTCTCAGTGATGATATAAACAAAATTATCTAAATCACCCGAAACAGCCCAACCCATATGGCCTCAGAGACACACACACACACACACAAAGGAAGAAACAGAGGTGTAATTCACCACACACACACATATATATATGTGTGTGTGTGTGTGTGTGTATAATATTTAAACAAAAATATAAAAACAAAAATAAAACAATAAAAAGAACAATATTTTACAGTAATTAAATAAAATTAAGTAAATAAAAAATAAAGAGGTCTAATAACAAAAAAAATCACAATATTAATGAAAAACAAAGTAAATAAAAAAATACACAAAATGTAAATATATGAAGATCAACTATATTTAATATTTAAATAAAATAAAATAAATAAAATTATCAAAACATACCAGACCCAATAAATAAAACAAAAATCTAAATATAATAATAAATAATAGTAATAATTTTAAGTTAAAGTTATTAAATTACTTTTGACTTAAAAATTTATTTCTAATGCTGATGGATGTTATAGTTTATACATGCCTTTCATTGTCATCTAATGTTCAGTGACTCTTGTTTTAACAGGATGTCAGAGAAAAACCTCCGAAAAACAGGACAGGAATGTACGTGGTGAACCAATGAAAGACACAGGTATAGTAAAAAACACATATGCGGTGGTGAACATGACACACTTCTGTAAATAACCCAGCTTAAACTAACACTTTAACTCAATTATTCAGGTTTTCTGACCCCCAACATTGTCCCTCCTTTCATGTGTGAAGAACGAGGCCTGAGGCAACCCTTGTGGGATGAAAAACTGTCATACATCCGGCACTGTACTGCAGGATGTTGAATGGACAGGGAAATGATTTTATGCCATTACATTGATTTAGAATTTATTTTCCTACTATATACCTTTGCACAAAGTAATTTGTAACTTTTAAAAATGGATTGAATGATGACAGTAATGTGATGTATTAACAGTGATTTAGTGAAATTAAAAAAAAATTCTGAAAATGGCTGTGGGGTGACTAGGTTTTTTTGGACAAAATAATCTTAATTTGAATAGAAAATACTGTTTCATGGGGAATAAACCCTAATAATTCTGGTGACACAGCCTGGTTCTACCACAGTTCAAAAGCAGGAGTTTTAGCTAGTTTGTGCATTGGGTGACAAAGTTAATATGGAATAAACCAAAGAGAACTAGACGACTCTGTGTCACTTCAGGTCAAATTCTTTTTAAATGCAAAGAGGATAAAAATGTGCCAGGCATTAACTTGATTGAGAAATCAAGATACGGAGTATTTGTACAAGAACATAAATGTGTCAGAGGAAGGGTGAAGCAACTGAAATTCTGCAGATGATCTCAGCAGTCAAATATAATCTGCGATGAAATTTCATTTTTCCCATATTTTCGTCTCTGCTGTGTAAACTGACCCTGAATTCACACACACAAACTGTTCAGGAAATATCCAATTAATAGGTGTAGTATTTGTCATGATTAATTTATTCTGCATATGGAAGTGTCTGATCATTTGGGAGGTTACTGAAACAAAGTGAATGTTCTGCTGGTCATGTGAACAGAAAAAAAATGCAACTGCAAATGCAGTTGTGTGTGGAAGGAAAATGTAAGTTAAAATTATAAAGGTTAATCACTGTACTGCATTAAATCAACTTTAATTTGCTAGCTTTTGCAGAGGGAAGAAGTATTAATAATAAAATGTTGGATAAACATTCTGATAATTATAATATCATATTCCAATCAAAACTCTTTTTCCAATCAAACTGTAATTTTGATTTGAATGTTGAAATAGCTCCAGTCCAGCAGGTGGTGCTGTCTTCCTCAAGGCACTGGTTAAATGGTAACATACATAAACAGAAGCAGGCAGTCATCAGCCCATCTCAGAATGAGGCTCCAGTGTTTTCAACCACAGTTCTAAGGCAAATTTGGTTCCAGTGCTGACTCGTTCAATGTCCTCGCCACGATCCGGGGCCCGGTTACAGAGCACAGAAACAGGCAGCGAGGTCTCGATTAGCTCACCGTGTGGAGACACTTCTGTCACACTGACGACACATAGAAAAAACAGACACTCAAAACTATGGAATTAATACTAAGGAATAGTTTATCCAAAAAATAAAAATCTGTTTAAGATTTACTCAGGCCATCCCAGATGTAGATGAGTTTGTTTCTTCATCTGAACAGATTTGGAGAAATTTAGCATTACATCACTTGCTCACTAATGGGTCCTCTGCAGTGAATGGGTGCCGTCAGAATAAGAGCCCAAACAGCTGATAAAAACATCACAATAATCCACACGATTTAATGTCTTCTAAATCAAAAAGCTGTATGACTGTAAGAAACACACCTATCATTAAGTTGTTTTAACCTCTATCCATAATGTATGTTGTTTTCTCCACGAAAAAAGTTCTCTTCTGAATCATGAGAGAAATACGCACAGATCAAGCACTGTTTAGAAGCAAAACAGTCCAAAACAAAACAGTTCATAATCAAATATGTTGTTGATTTTGATGTGACAAAAGGGGATGGACTTTTTCAATGGAGGAATCAATCTTACGGATTATGGACTTGTATTTTGGGCAGATGCAATGGTTTGAAGTTAAAAGCCTTAATGATGTTTATGATGCAGCTTTTCACTTTACAAGACATTAACTGATGGCTTGGAGTGGTGTGGATTACTTGTGGATTATTATGAGGTTTTTATCAGCTGTTTGGACTCTCATTCTGATGGCACCCATTCGCTACAGTGAGCAAGTGACGTAATACAACATTTTTCCAAATCTTGAAGAAACAAACTCATTTACATCTTATATGGCCTGAGGGTGAGTACACTTCCAGCAAATTTTCATTTTTTGGGTGAACTAATCCTTTATTAGAGATTAATGGTGTTCTCCATACCTGATGGTCTGTGGCAGGTCAGTTGGTATTTCTACAGAATCATTCTCGCCGTCTACTGCAGATACTACAACTTTCACCAGACCTGCATCGACCCACACACACGCACTGACTTCAGCAGGATCAGGGCGCAAACAAGCCTGAGAAAAGAGGACAGAGATCTTATGGCACACATTGACTTCAAATCAGCAGCCTTTTATTGTTGTTTTTATGTGTGGATGACCTAAAGTTGTACCTGTAGCTGCAGGTGTGATTGAGAGCTCTTCAGAAGTATGTATGTCACAATGTGATGTCTCTTAGGCAGTCCTCTGGATAACATGGGCGGATACACTGACTGGACAGAGAATACATAATACTGGATAGTATAATACATAAAATGAAATTTGTTTTAATTAATACTGGATGTAAGGATGAATCAAAATTGACATTCAAAAAGGATATTCATAATGTTACAATTTCTAATGTTGCAAAAATGTTAAAACATATTAAGTAACACAACTGTTTTCAACATTGATTATAATAAGTAATGTTTCTTGAGCAGTAAATCAGCATATTAGAACGACATCTGAAGGCTCAAGAGACACTGAAGAATGGAGTAATGATGCTGAAAATTCAGCTTTACATCACAGGAATAAATTGCATTTTAAAAAATATTAAAATAGAAAGCAGTTATTTTAAATCAAAATAATATTTAACAATATTACTGTTTTTACTGTATTTGTGATCAAATAAATGCAGCCTTGTTGACCATAAGAGTCTTCTTTCTAAAACATTTAAAAAAAATCTTACTGACCCTAAACAGGAGTGTGCTTTTTTGTGTCATTTACTCATCCTCACATCATTCCAACTTTGTAATATTTTCTTTCTTCCATTAAACTCAAAATGAGATGTTTGGAAAAATGTCCAAACTGCTCTTTTCAATACAGCAAATGGTGATTTTACTGCCAAAAAGTTTGATTATATGCAACCGCAACTGATGGCATTTGAAAGTTACGGCAGAGGTGAAGATTATTTAGTGTTTCAGTCTGTGTGGCTTCAAAAGACTTGTACAGTCATGTATCCACCTTCTATAAAATTTTTATGGTCCTTTTAATGTCCTTTTTCATTCACTTTCCAGGTATGGAAAAAAGCAGTCTGGATATTCTGCCTACAACTTTTGTATTCATGGAAAAAATATAAATAATACAGAGATGGAACACCATGGCAATGAGGACTTGACAACATCAATGGACAAACTATTCCGTTATTGTCTGATATATGTTTGTTTTATGAAAATTAAAGTAAACCTTCTGGATTAGCTTGATTAGATTCACATCTTGAGCCAACACTTTAGTGTCAGTGATTAAAAGTCTGAGATGGACAACAGATGTGTGCAGCGCCTGACTGTTCCAGGTTACACAAATACGGTTTGCAAACAATCAGCCTCAATCTGTCAAATTCAGCGTGCAGTCAGTGGCCCCTCTGGACTTTGGCTGCAGGTCTCACAAAAACAGTGTGCTATAAACACACACCTCCCACAGGCCAAGCAGCTGAGAGGAGAGCTCATCAGGGCTCAGTTTCAGACCGGTCTCTTCCTTCAGCTCCCTGAGTCCTGCATCCAACAGCTAGTTTAAGACACACACAGAAATCAATGAAACATGGTACCATTCTTTCAGTAACTGATTCAAAATATTATTTTTCTTGTTTAATATGCTAATTATATTACTTACAAAAATAAAATTATAAAACTGATTATGTACACTACCCAAGGTTTGGGGACCAGTAATATTTTTTTGAAGACAATTACAGTAATACTTTTATTCAGCAAGGATCCATTAATTGATCAAAAGTGACAGTAAAGTCATTTATAACATTACAATTCTAATGTAACAAAACATTTCTATTTCATATCAATGCTGTTCTTTTGAACTATTTATTTAACAAAGAATCCTTATTTATAACATTACAATTCTAATGTAACAAAACATTTCTATTTCATATCAATGCTGTTCTTTTGAACTATTTATTTAACAAAGAATCCTGAAAAATGTATCAGTTTCCACACAAAATATTAAACAGCACAACTGTTTTTAAGATTGATTATAAAAAGAAATGTTTCTTGAGCAGCAAATGATTTCCATAGACTGGAGTATGATGCTGAAAATTCAGCTGTGCATCACAGAAATAAATTAAATTTTTTAATTTATTAAAACAGAAAACAGTTCTATGAAATTTTTAATAATACTGTATTTTACTGTATATATATATATATATATATATATATTTGAATGCAAAAGATAATACATTAAACATAACATTTATCAAGTAGTCTCAGACACTGGATCCCATTGTATATAATTACAAAAAATCAATCAATCACGAACTAATTCTCTCAATTTAATTTAAAAGTGACTTGACAATATCTGTTAATGACTGACTGATTAATTGACTGATTGACAGCACACTGTTTATGTAATGCAGCATGTACCGTTTCATCCAGCTCCACATGGCCACCTGAACAAACAAATTACATCCATTAGTCCTGAACCCCACAGGATTCTCACACACATGCAGGCCACATTTCTGTGGCTGTTTAACTTCAGCTGATAACATCACAGTCTCTGATGGAAAGTACAATTTGAGATCGAATAGATTAAGAAAGCATTTAAAATAACCATTTAAAATTGTGGTCCTCAGAACCAGACAAAATGGTCTACCTGACTAAAATGACCTCACTCGTCTGTAAATCATAAACATGAACACACATATGTGAGTGTGGATCTGAGGAATCATTTGGGTCGGTGTGGAATGACACTCACCGGGCGGAACCCAAACATTGGGGAAGATCCGGAGGCTGGAGGCACGACGCGTTAGCAACAGTCTCTGATTGGCTGACTGCAGCAGCACAGCCACGCCCACGTCTACCCCACGGTTGAGGGTGTCTGGGGGCAGGGAGTCTGCCTCTGAGTGAGACAGGTATTTGATGGGGCAAAATGACGCCCTCTAGGGTTAGACAATGAGTTTGATCCACAAATGAAAAACTCCTGGATTAAAGGGATTTAATTAACAAAACGCAAATGGGTGTAAAACAACTTCAATGTGATCTCACCTTCAGAGGAACTCCTCCATCACACAGCCTGTCACATAAAATAAATCTGTTATTCTCCAAAGAACAGCCCACAGTTGCCTGATCCTCAACACTCCCGACAAAGTGTCCAGTTATGCTCTGGAAAAAATGACACATGCATGTTTTTACACAAGAAATTATTATTGCTTTGATATAGGACTTATATTTACATATATGATTATTTAAAACAGATCATGATTAATATAATTATTTTATACTTTTTAAATCAAATTAAATAAATCATATATGTGACCCTGGACCACAAAAGCAGTCTTAAGTCACTGGGGTATATTTGTAGCAATAGCCAAAAATACATTGTATGGGTCAAAATTATCCATTTTTCTTTTATGTCAAAAATCATTAGGATATTAAGATCATGTTCCATGAAGATATTTTGTAAATTTCTTACCGTAAATATATCAAAACATCATTTTTGATTAGTAATATGCATTGCTAAGAACTTCATTTGGACAACTTTAAAGGAGATTTTCTCAATATTTTGTTTTTTTGCACCCTCAGATTCCAGATAGTTGTATCTCAGCCAAATATTATCCAATCATAACAAACCATACATCAATGGAAAGCATATTTATTCAGCTTTCAGATGATGTATAAATCTCAATTTCGAAAAATTTACACTTATGACTGGTTTTGTGGTCCGGGGTCACATATGTATGTGTATGTGTGTGTGTGTGTGTGCGTATGATCACTATATACATACTATATACATTTCTGTAGTACAGTAGAATAATATAGTGTGTTTGTATAGCTTATTTATTTTAAACATATTGAATATGGTTGTATTTACTACAGCATTTTATCATTATCATTTATTTATATATAAAATGAGATATATATATAATTCTATCTATCTATCTATCTATCTATATACACATTTTTATACACATTTGTACACATTTTAGCTCAGCTGACCTGCACGAATCGTGCGCACTGCGGAGCGGCGTTTTCTCTGGACAGATGAACTAGAATCTTTCGGACTTTCTCCATACTGTGTGACACCATCATAGAATATGATAATTAAGTTTTTCCCTCGTTATTTGATATATTATACTGTAAAACAAAATATTCATACTGAATTACATATAGTACTCATCAGGGCGAACCACTTAACTATCCAGGAAATCGTCGGAGCGCATGAATGAGTGTTTACAGCAGAAAGACACTCATGCTGTCCAGACTCTGAACCCAAACCCCAGACCATAACAAACACCATCCAAACCGATACTCCGGAAAATGGATTCTGATGTTTCAAAATAAAAGTCCTGTTAGGCTCATCTTATGAATATTAACTAGAAACCTTTCCGCAAATCAGGAAAACATACTTGTGTGACGTAATGCTACGTAATACATATGCATGAGCTTCTTCTGATGTTTTAAAATAAAAGTCTGCTTATATAACCTAGTTTTTAAAATTCAAATATAAAACTGATTTCAAAGTTATTACATTATCGTCTAGAGAGGGAATTTACAATAAAATGATATAAAAATACAATTCGATTTAAAATCTATTTGCAGGACTAAACTGCACTCTCAACAATGATTTGCTGAGAGTTTATATTCATATCTGCTGATTTAATTGTTTTTGTGCACTGTGAAAACATTGCTAACAAGACAGCATCAAGATTGTGTAGTAAATCAAGTTTATTTGAAATATCATTCAGTCAAATACAAACACAAACACAGCCATATTACTACATACTACATGTTTTCATTTTACTACACGTCAAGAGTTCACTGAGAACAGGCACAATGTAAATCTCGCATGCTGTCATAAAGACAAAGATCTACAGACACAGAACGGACGACACATGCTTCCACAAGAGGATTTTACATCACCAAAGTCGAGCCCTTGACTGAGGGTTCAACCTCTGACCTTTAGTCATTAGGGTGTCCATGATTTTGGTCACAAGTGGTGGCACTTACAGAGTTGGCAGTCATCATAGCTTTCCTGAAGAATCAGTACGGATAAAACGAGATGACAAAAAAGCCAAGCGATGCTGTTTAGTTATTCACTGGTGTTCAAATTCACATTACTCTGCTTTAGAGGAGTTTCACTAAACATGGGCCACAGTTATCAAGGCTTTTATTTTGAAGGATTTTTTTTTTTTGTAAGCATGTATACAAAATCATTTGGCTTGCTTACAGTGTTGTTACATTATTATGGTTTCAAGAGCTTTTATTTTCAAACTGCAATTAACAAATATCAACTTGATAAATGTAGCCCCATATGTCCTCATGTGGCTAAAACAAACATGTTGACCGATATAAAGATTCATGCAAAAGGTGGTACAAAATGTTATGAAACAAGACGGAATCACAGAACCTTCTTACCGTTCACATTCACCATAATTCCTTTTCCGTTTCTGCTATGTACCTAATTTCACATATCCTAAGAACGATAAACTCACTTACCCCTCTAACATACATCGATAACACTGGATTCTGGTCTAGATTTCTGGGTAGACATTTCATGCTAAGAAGCTTCAGTTTGTAAGAGCGAAAATTAATGAGGTACGAATAACTATTAAGTTGAGCATTCGAAATTACAGCAGTCCTACAGCCTGTGAGAGCAACAACCAAGCAAAAAATGAGATTTTATCCATTTTATTTTCAAAAAATTATTTACAACTTCACAAAAGGTTTTTTTTTTTTTCTGTAGTTGTGGTTGTTTACCTGTGAGTGGTTTGTAGGTGAAACAGTCCTCTTTTGTAGTTGGTGTAAAACTGTGCTAAAACTGTGTCCTTCTGCTCTGAACAGCTCTTATTTTGTCAGTTTCCGGCATGGATCATGTTCTGGGTCTGAACGCCAGCACCATAATGTTGGTTTGCTGTAGAGTGAGGGATGGGCGTCAGCTCCTGAGGCAAAACAGTGAATTGGACAGTCAAATTTGCCTTAAAACATTAATAGATACCTGAAACAGAACATAATTCTCAGATATTAAGAGCAGTTCTGAAATACAAACCTTTATGGCACTAACAGAAAGGGCGTAGACACCAAAAAGAGACACAACCAAACCAATGACACATGCTAGCACCAGGAAACAGATCAGTGTCACCAAGATCCCATTCACTAAGAACTGTAATACAAATCACAAATACAATAGTACATTACAGCAGCACTGTTCTATGATATAACTACATATACAAACAGTATTTACATGGTAAATCACAATCATATGCAAATAATAATACAAAAAAATATGAATATCCACAGAGAGGGAAAATGGAAAATGTTATACTTCAATTAATCAGTCATCATATTGGAAAATTCTAATTTAATGATAGACTTCGAAATTTGGCCATCTGCATTTTGCACAACTTCTACACATTTTTGTAAAGAAAATATAGAGCATACGTATATATTTTTATTTAGTTATAATTACATTCCATTAGCACATCACATTGTTATTTTAGCATTATTTATATACTATTATAGTATTTTAGCTTTTATTTGTATACTTTCAGCTTACATTTTATTAATTTTTCTTGTGTAATTTTGTCATTTTAGTTATTATACTATTTAACTTTAATTTGAGTAATTTTAATACTTCGGCTTTGCCAATGCAACATTTTTGTTTAAGTTTTTATAAGCTTTTCATCTAATATTTATATTTTTCTTTTTTTAATTAATTTAAATAATATAAATGAATGTAAATATATAATTAAAAAAAAAAAAGTTTTAATGCTTTTAGTTAACAATAACAAAACTGATACATTAACATTAAATGGCCATGCCGCTCTTTAGTTATTGGTATCATCACCTGTCATTGAAAAACCCATATCAGTCATCCAATAGTCTAAATTGTGCACCAAAGAGCAAAGTTATTCTAAATTAATAAATGCTTGTGAGTTGTGCATTACACCAGTCAAAAACTAGGGGAAAAATTGAGATTAGATTCATCTTGAACCGAATTACAGTTTGAATCCAGCTCAGAGTCTCAGGATGTGTTTATGGTTTTCCCGCTGCATCGTAAAGCTTGTAATGCGACTCACCTCTTTATGTCCCCCTTTCTCTCCTTCTCCACAGCAAGCCCAAACAGAGTGAAGTGGGTCACAACACCACTGAAACAAGCAGGACAGAGCCTGGAGTCACATCTCTCTTTCTACTCACACACACTTAACCACAGTCTGCTGTCTGACAGAGACCGACGTTCAGATCGATGTACAGCTTCCCGATTCCTACTCTCAATATCATCTGCTTTTCTGTTCCACGTACAGGTCAGGCAGAAATAAAATTGCCTGAAAGCATTGCTTGGCAATGAATAAAGCAAGCGGGCCGGTTGAAGTATAACATTTTCCCATTTTTTTTAAACAGATGAAGACATTCTTGTGTTATTTCAATAACCGAGTGTATGATCAGTTTTGTTTACAGTATTTGAAATATTGAGTCACTTGTGGGAATGAAGGTGTCTTGGCTTGAGGATGAGCAGGATGGGGCGTCTCTGTTTGTTTACCTCTGTGTCCCTGTAGTAGTACGACTCTCCTCTGAATGGGATGTGTCTGGCCATGAGCCCAAATCCAACAATATCAAATGCTGCTGTTAGTAATTGCAGAACAATGGTTGTCAGCACCTGCGACAAACAAACATGTATTTCAACAATAAATAAAATTCTCATTTACAGTCTTGCAATAATGAATGGTCAAAAATATATGGTGGTTATTATAGTTGAATAAATCTGAAAAAATAAAACTAAAACCTTAAAAAACATTAACTGAAATAAAATAAAATATTTAAAAAAATTTTTTTTTTATTTTAGCTTGTTGCCAGCATTTCTCATTTTGATTTAGTTTAACCTGATATACTAAAACTGAAATAAAAAATAAAAACTTCATAGACATAGACTTCATAATGTCTTGCAATCTACAGTAAGTGGGCAGTTCTTGGCAAAAATAATATGCAAAGAGGACCTTTGTTGTCAATCGTTTGATTACACAAGACTACTGTTGCTGAGACTGCACTTAATTTGGTCAATACAGGATGAGGAGGTGCAAGGTCCTTTCTGACGTTAAAGGGACATTAAAGGGATTTAAATGAAGAGAGCAAGACTGACATGATTTGTGACACTTTCTAATTTTCAGATGATATTCATATATGTATGTTCATACTGTACCAGACATTTAGATGGCTTCCTCCCAGTGTGCACCAGGACAACACCAGTTATGACAAGCTGCAGGAAACAGTGCCATATGTCACATGACTGATTTTTAGCATGTAAATTGCTTATTCGAGTGTGTGTGTGTGTGTGTGTGTGTGTATTTGTACCTGAGCACCGTTGACGATGAAGATGATGATTTCACGCTGGATATGGTAGTGCAGCTTATACACAATTGAGCTCAAAATGACAGTAAACACTCCAAATATGATCTCAATAGCCTAAACCAAAGTACACAAAATGGTACAATTGTAAACAAACTACAGTTTTCCATGCTAAAAAAATATTAGTATTTTTTTTGTCTATCTATCTATGCAATGTTAGCTATTATATGTAAATAAAACGGTCTACCAACATATATAATAAAAAGCAAACAAATCAATATGAAATACTATTCGTTTTGCCATTCCAGCAAAGTTGAATTGAATTTTTAATTGTTTTAACTTGATTTTATTGAGTTCAGTTTGTCAGTGTGTATGTGTGTGTTGCATCTCAGATATGGGTGTGTCCTTGGATGTTGGCCAGATGTCATGTATTAAATATACTACATGTGCATTCATATTCAACTAGAGTCTAAATATTATCTTCTATAGGACAGCACTGATTGAATTACTAAAAACTCATATGCAACATACCATCAATATGTAAACAATGTGCTCAGACTATAAAATCAAGCGCAATGATACAGGCTAGTTGATAAAACATCTGTAGCAAATGATCCAGCGGCAAACTGTCGATATAAAAAAATGTGATAGTGTGCTGTAGTGAAACTCACGCCAAGCGTCTTGGGCTCTGCGCTCTTAAACGCTTTAATCTGAGAAGCGTACAGCGACATGCTGATAGATCACCAATCACTCATCAATACCACACGATCCGCTGCAAACACAATCACAACAGCATACATCAACAAAACGGCGCGGATACGAGCGAACGAGTTGTTCATGCACATTGAGAAGGGTATTTTCAATCCACTCACTCTTTTAAGTGTACTAACGTGTTGGTGCGTGCTGAGGAGCGCTCGCTTACCTTTGCGCACTGGCGTTCTGCAGCAGAGTCTGAGCGCGCGGCGGCTCTCCGCAGTGTTGATGTCATGAGGGGAGGCGGCGGCTAAACAAGGAGAAAACCAGGTTGGCTCGGTCCAGAGCAGAACTCACTCATCCCACCGGCCCTTATTCAACAAAACACCCTTGCAAGCGCTGGAGAGCGGGGTATTTTTAACCCGGTTATGAATTATGTAGAGGATAAGAGCTGAGTCAAGAGCGTGCTCAGAGAAACTGCAGGCTTGTAAATTCGCGAAACAGCTGTTTATGTTCTTCTCCCTAAATAATGTCGAATGCATATGTGGGCTGTGGATGGTTGTGTATGTCTACTCTAGAGTTAAGAGTTGAATAAAGAAGTGGCTCTCAACCAGGGGTCCACCATGGCCCTCAGCAAACTTCCATGTGGCCTCAAGATGACTTAAATGCTTTAAAATAAAACAAAAAGCTTTAAAATAAGCTAAAACAACTAAACATCAAGGTAGTTCTTATTTTAATTCACCCCCAAACTTCTGGATTTCCAAAATGTAATTATTTTAGTTACTCATTTTAACTACTAATTTCTAAATTAAACAAGGGAGGCAAGGGGGTTCATTAAAAAAAATAAAATAAAATTGGACACTGGAGTATAGAATATACCAAACTCTTGTCTTTTATTGTCAGAAGTCATAATTATTACATAAAAGGTAAAACTATGACATACTAAGTCATAATTACAAGATGAATTCAAAATAAGTCATAATTATTATTGGATAAAAAAGTTGAAATTATTACAAAGTAAGTCAAAGTGCCTGCAATTGTCAAGAACAAGGATACTCAACTGGTACGTGCTCACACATAAAGGATGTTTACATTTTGTCCTGTGTTTAAAAACGTATTATGGCATAAAAAAGTCAAATTATGAACGTTGAAATTATGAAAAAAATGTATCTCATAATTCCAATTTTTGATGCCATAATTATGATTTGCCATGTCATAATTTCAACTTATCTCTTATAATTATGATTTAGTATGTCATAAATCTGACTTTTCATGACATAATTTTGAACTTTTTGTGTCCATTGATGTCATAATTATGACTTAGCATCTCATAATTTCAAATTTTTGTGTCGTAATTATGACTTGGGATGTAATACTTTTGCATTTATTTATCAAAGCATGATTTTTCTTATGTGGCTGAAATGGGCTTCCATAAATTTTTTTTTTTAAATTAAGCTTTTTCTTTAGAATCTGTATTAGAGAGCAAATTATAGTTTTAGAAATAAATGTGCACTTTTTTCCCCGGCATTAGTAAAGTATTGAGAAAATACTGTTGGAATCACTTTCAGAATTAATTTTTTTCCCAGCTGATGAACTTTAAAAACATTGACAGCCAATCAGAATTTTAAGAGCTTGAGCATTTATTCAATAAAGTGCATGAGAAATAATGAAACGTAGTGCATTTTATTCATAAAATCAGCAAGCAATGTGCAATAGGTCTCAAAGAAGATTACCATGCAGAAATGTGTATACTGCAAAAAATTACAAATCATCTAGTGCAAAATGGCTATCCTGTATTATATCAAACAATCCCATCAAAAAGAAAGAACTCTATAAAGCAAATGTTATCACATCTAGCCTATATGATGATTAAACTTTTGACTAGAGAAACTTTGGCCATAACTGTGTGGTCATTCAGGGGCTGGAAACACAATCCACCCCAACCTTCAGGAGCCTGGCCTCACTGCCGTAAGGGTCGACATCGGTTTCACCCTGAAATAAAAAGAGAAGATTTTCCTAGATCACATCTTTATTTCACAATCAAGGCTACACTGAGAACTGGAGTTTATGAGCTTAGATCTTCAACTACAACAGACCATCATTTTCATATCTTCATGAAATGATATAAACATGAACCCCTACTGAGGTTTGATCTGGCTTTGGTCTCATCTGTTGGATGGCCCGGGCCGAAAAGATGGACAGAGAGATGCACACGCACAGTTCAAGAAAACACAGCACCAGCAGGAGACCCCTCAATCCATCCATCAAATTCTAAATAAAAAATATTACACATGGCATACAGACAGTCAAGTTCTATCTTGTGAATATGCTACAGGCATGCATATACATCTGCATTCATTTAATGTAAACTTGAGATCATCACTTGTTACAGACGTACATTAAATCTTCCTATCATGTACGAACATGACCAGTAATCTCTGCTGCTACAAGGATCCTCCCCTGGTCTATTGCTGAGCTCCCAACTGAAGTAGCCGATTCCTGCAGCAGCCAGCAGAGCACAGATCACACTCATGGCCAGCGTGGCTTTGATCTGCACAAACACAAGAAATCCTATAGTTTATTCAGACTTCAGAAAGGGTGCAGAGGTATCAGAACACACCAGGTATGTGTGACGTAAAAATATACCGTAAATATGAGAATCTGCTCACCAGAGTAGAACTGGATCTCTTGTGTGCAGCGATTGCCACGGACCCAGAGATGACAAACTGAAAAAAAACAAAAATACTAAAAATATTACATTTCGATGTATATTATATTTGTTTTTATTAAGCTGAACCAAACTACAGAGGCTCCATATCAGAGGTGCCCAAACTTTTTACTATGAAGGGTGAAAAATCAAACTTGACTGAGAGCTGTGGGCCTAAAGTAAATGCTGTATTATATCAAAGTAAAAAATCATATCATAATAAAATGTAAAAATGTATTAATTTTATATTTGAAATTTTAATGCAAGTTTCATTTAAATTGTATTTAATGAAAAAAAAAATTTTTTTTTGATAAATTAGAAATAGGGTTGCAAAGGGGCGGAAAATTTTTGGAAACTTTCCATTATTTTTTCAAAACTTTTGGAAAATTTTAGAAAATTTCCACCCCTCTCCCACTGCCTCCTGATCATATTTATTAATTGATATTTCAGTGACATTTATTTATTGTGTAAAAATGCTAATATTTTGTATTATTAGGGCTCAAAAAGTTTACTCACCGGAAGTCCAAGGCATATTACAGTATCAACACTCAGCTTGTCCACAAGTAGCATGATGGTGCACAGAGTCATGACCACCAAACCAATAAACACCTGCACCAACTGCACAAACACACACAAACACTTCAGTAAAATATACTTTAGATCTGACAGTCCTGAATCACTTTCCTCTAAACAGTAGAAGAACGTTTAAGTGAAAATCTTTTTAAAATTAATATAAATGATGAACATTATCTGTTACAAGACGCTGAAGGCTAAAAACAATCCCAATTCCAAATTATTTTCTGTGGTCAACATGCTGTCAGCAAAGCTTAAGTTATATTTAATATTGCTGTGAAACTGTGTGTCCAGCTCTCACCCCCAGTGACAGAGGCTTCCCCTTTAGGAACATCTTGGTTTTTGGTGACAGGTTGGACTTTTCTAGCTCAACTGAGCTTGACTTTAGGTCCGGAGACTCTGTTTTTTCCTCCAGTGGGATAATATGAGTCACTACCCTCACTCCATTCGCCTCAGTAGTCATTGAAGAGGCCATATCTCACAGAAATATGAGGCTCACCTTTATGCTGTAACAACAAGAAAGCAAAAAATACATGAGCCATATGGACTAGCTCGTCAAACCTGCTTCTCATTTCCTGATTAAAGTTGCAAATCTCAAATCAGTGTTATAGTTTGCTTAAGATTGTTTACTGTATATACCTGACGTGATTTAAAAGTAAACTAGTTATACACAACAGGTGTGTTTTAACACGCACCTTCCTTACTGTCCTGTGTGTCAAAACCTACTGAGCTTCCATGTTATAGGCCTATAGCTACCTTATCGGATTATCGGCTGAATATACGAATGCATCATATACATCGAACCGGACTGTATACCATTCTTCACAAACTAATCTCGTAAATGCATATAGTAACGTTAAACATAAACAGCAAGGTATAAAAACAGTAGCGTCATATGGATGCTATTTCAAACGCAACTGACATTTTTTGCGATAAGATAGATTCAAAAATCCTGTATAAGAAAATAGACTGCTAGATTTTAAGACGACGATAACGTTGCGTAGGTAGGCAGCTTGCCAGATTTTGAGTAACAGCCATCATGACAGCGATTTATCTGAATGATTTTATTATTGTTCACTAGATAGGACGAACTTATCAACGCTGGGAAAAAAGTTTGTATCTAAACAAAATAACGTACTTTAACCTATTTACTTACCGAATCTTCAGACTGATCAGTTTACGAGCGACCTCATTTACAGACAGAACAACTGAAAACAACCCTACCGGGAAATAAAGCTTCCTTCTCCTCCCACTGATTCCATTTAACCCCTTCAGACATAGAGAGAGAATTTCCAGTCCAATAAAAGTCTTTATTCTCTTATGTATCGTAACATATATAGTCTTTAATCTTTATACATTGTGAAAAAAAAAAGTTTTCTTTTAAAAATATTTTTTTTAAACTTGGCATCATCAAATTATGTAATATGCCTTTTTTGCAAACAAGCCTTTTTTTTCATGATGCAGGGCTGTTTTACCTTAAAATCCTAAAAAGAATCTTAATTTGGATTTCAGCTTTGACTGAACAATGGTTTTGACAAAACAAGCATGATTACCTAAAATCATAAAATATAAATAAAATCAAATGATTATGAAATATATTGGTAACATGCTAGCGATCACATTGTCATTTTTCAAACTAAATAAGAGTCTAGAATCATTCTTTAGTTTGTGTAATCTTCCAATATAGATGGTTTTCAGGCTCAGCTTTTCTGTTCTTCCAGTTCTGCTTGCCAGACATTGTCTGATTCCGTGTCTTTAAGTTGTTTCTGAGGGGTGGTTTTGTTGCACCTCATGCTGCGCCTCCAAAGGACGACAAAAGCAATGAATACAAAGAGACAAATGACAAACAAGAGGCAAAAAGCAACCATTTCATTATAGTAACTCTTCTGTGCAATGCAAACAGCGTCTTTTCCTGCAGTGTTCATATTTATAGTAGATTGATGATTAGTCCTGGCTTTTTTCTCACTGGTCCTGTCTGGTGTCATAAATGCATCCGTCTTTTCCCCTTTTGTAGGTTCAGATTCATCAGACTCAAGTGTTGTGTAGTAATCAGGGATGCCCTCGTCAGACTCCAGGGTGACGTCAGGTTGCTGATGTGATGGAGGAAAGAAAGAACGAGGGATGACAGGGAGAGTTACAGCGAAGGCGGCGATGGTTTGCTTGAAGCCCAGTTCCTCAGACACGCAGCGGTAGGTGCTCACGGTCTCTGGAGTGACGGTGAAAACAAGACTGCCATCTGCCCACTGCATGTACGGAAACTGAGGAACGATGCTGTTGTTTGAAAACCTCCAAGTCACCTCCGCCAGTCTGGACCTCGACTGACATGGTAGAACCACAATCTCATTTAACTGTGCAATCCGTGTCACTGGAGAAAGACAACAGTATCAGTTTAATCACATATTACAGTTTTACATTAAGAATAACTAAACTCTTAAAGGAATAGTTCACCCAAAAATGTACTCATCTGAGATGTAGATGAGTTTGTTTTTTACATTACATTACTTGCTCACCAATGGATCCTCTTCAGTGAATGGGTGCCGTCAGAATGAGAGTTCAAACAGCTGATAAAAACATCACAGTAACCTAGTCCACACAACTCCACTCTATCTTGTGAAGTGAAAAGCTGCATGCTTGTATAAAACAAATCCATTATAAAGGCATTTTAAAACTTTAAACTAAAATACCAGCCCATAATATTGGCACCCATTCACTGCAGAGTATCCATTAGTGAGCAAGTGATGTAGGCCTAATACTAAATTTCTCCAAATTTCTTCTGATGAAGAAACAAAGTCAACTACATCTTGGATGGCCTGATAGTGAGTCAATTTTGAGTCAAACTATTCCTTTAAGCTGCCTGGATGTGAAGACATTTCATACTAGAATTTTACATTAAGCAAGAAACTTCCACTGTTTGTTGGTGATTATGAATTGAAAATCTGGCACCTTCACAAATAAACACCATGTAGTTGCAAAGAACACTCTGAGGTTGGTTATGACAAAGTCTTATGGGTCACACAGAAAACGTGTTTACCTGTAGCAGCAGTATTTTTGAACTCTGTGCACTGTTCAGTGGCATTTCCGCCTTCCACGTCCTGCCGTCTGTGTTTAAGACACAAAAAGATATGAATAGTAGTGACCTATCTGCCATTTCAGATCAAAGCACCTCTACCAAAAAAAGTGCCACTTTTCATCTCAGTCAGAGCAGTGGGGTTATTGCTAATACTAAAACTATTAAATATCTAAACTCTAACTATTCATTTTTTAAAAAATGTTTTCATGTTAATTCAAATAAAACTGAAATAAAATGTAAAAAAAAAAAATTAAATATTAGATGAATATGAAAAATAAAAAATGTTTCCCTGGCAACTAACTAAAATGAAATAAGCTTAAGTACTAAAATGACTAAAACTGAATTAAAAATAAATTAAAGCTAGGAAATAATAAATAAATAAACTTAAGGAAAATCATAATTAATTAAAAGAAAATGTAATTATTTAAAATTAAAATGAAAATTGAAAATATAAAAATGATATAACTGTATAAAAATAATACAAAAATAACACTGGGTCAAACTGACCTTTGCTTTTTAAGTGTGTGGTTTTTGGCCCCTTTAGTGATGAGTATGACTGTCCAAGATCTTAAATTTAATTTCAGATATTGGTACAGAAGAGAAAACTCACAGGTTAGACCCCATTCTGGACACAGTAGCACAGGCTCTGGTCTCTGAATCCCATCCACAGAACGGGTCACGTGCCAGCACACATTCTGCACAGTTTGGATAAGCTGAGCAGTTGGATACAGGCACTCTGAAGACACCCTCAGAAGAGCCGATGAACAACACACCCTATAATTTACAAAGACCATTACATGAAACCTGATCACATTACACATCTAATAAATTCTGGCTCTGTTCCAAGACCTATTTTGGGCATTATAGGAGGGTCGAGTTATAACAAAAAAACTAGTCTCAAAAATTAAATACAAATCATTCACAATAAGATATAATACAAAAAAAAAACCTTGCTGGTAGAAAGAAGGATGTTTTTCACAATCTGTGGTTGCTTAAATATCTGAATTTCTTCGATGATATGAGGACCTTTAGCCAGCAGGATGACTTTATGAAGAAAGCCAGATTCTGAAGAAAACAAAAATGGACATCAGGCCATACACAAATAAACATGAGAAATGATAAACTAAATCAGTACATTCTGCATTGATTATGTGTGTACCGGTGAGCAGGTAAAGGACGGTGTAGCTGTGTCCATTTGCAGCTTGAGTTCTCTGAACAGCTAGACGGCTATACCGCTCTTCTGTCGAGGAGAAAATCAGTTTCTTCCCCACAGGACGCACAGCTTTTTCAGTCAGGAAGCTCTTTTTTACAATGTTTAACACACGGTCATTGTCATTGAATAATCCACACTGTGAAGATATGATATAAATCTGGTTACACAGTGGTTAAAGCTGCTGTGTATCACTGTCTGAATGTTAAAATATATTCTCTGGTCCCAGTTTAATTTGTTACTATAATTAAACCATTGGCAGTGGATTTCCTGAGAAGTGTAAACACTGTGTCACTTTGCAAACATTGCTCTGTTTGCTTTAGAATCGACTTTACTTCGTTAATTAAGAAATACAATATGTGGGTTCCCAATATAATTAAACGTTGACTTTTACGGTGTAGTGTATAATCTGTGGCACCAAATGGAATAGCAAAACTAAGTTTAATATTATTTTAATAATTTAATATAAATTAAATATTTTAATCAACTGTAAATAATTTAAAATGTTATATATATATATATATATACTATTGGCTCTCTTAGTCTGTGTTACCTTGCCGAGTTTACCGTCTACATTTGGTTGACGTGTCCAGTGGTTTCCATTCAAATCAAATGTCTTGTAATCCCCTGAAAAAGCTGCTTTAATATCTGTTAGACTGAAAGCACAGACTGCTGACGGACCAGATGAAGCTGCCCTAAAAGAGACAGAGAGAGATGGGAAGTAAATGTTTACACAGAACTTTCAGAACAGTGAATATATGTCATGATGCGGGTTTTCATTTAAATAACTGGCACCATTGTGTGGTAAAGACTCCGTAGAAAAGGGTGTTGTCAGGAGACTCTTCATCCGTTGGGGACAGCTTGACAATATCCTGCAGCTTGTTGAACTGGAGCTCATTCCCTTGTTGGCAGACCAGCTGAGACTTAGCAAAGGATGTCCAGCGCTTCTGTAAGGTTAGGCTTCCTCCGTTGTCATCCTGGTATAAAAATAATTTCATTAAAAAAGTAGTTTTGATGAGCCTTTTAAAACTAGACAGCCACTTCTTTTGTGTGCTATTCAGGTCTTTTTTGACCAAGATGAGAGTAAAAATATACTTTATATAGGCCTACTTAAGTTTGTTTAAAATGCCTTTTGCAAAAACATTACAAAAAAGGGTTTTAGATTTTATATTATTTATACATCTAGAATTTTGGTCAATAGAGATTCTTGAGTGTCTTTAACAATATCTGTTCCTCTTTTTGCAATATTTATGGTTGATATGAATTTAAATATATATATATATATATATATATATATTACTGTCTATAAGTCGCTGCCTTATATTTTTAAGTACGATCAACTAAGCTGTTTAAGTAATTTCAACTTAAATTACAATAAACTGTCTCAAAAAATTGAGTTGTACAACTTACAAAATAAAGCTGAAAATTGTTTAACTTATTTTGAAGTTATTTTCATAACTTATTGGTCATATTTTTTACAGTATACTGTTAAAGTGCATTAGCATCACTGACACATAGTTGGCGATATAAACTTACTTTTTATGTAATAGGCTTCTACATACGCATGACTATTTTGAAAACTTCTAAAGGCTGGAATACACCACATGACTTTTAAAATCTGAACTAGACAACATATACTTGCTGACTTTGTAAACGGTTGGTTAAAGAGAAAAACTGGGCATCATATACAGTGGCCTCTCAAATGACTGAAGCTTACACACCATGGGACTGTCAAGTCGTTCCGAATGCAAATCAAAACAATATACATTTTGAAATCAGCTCAAAATATCAAAAATATATATTTTTCATCAACTCCAACTATAGCTGGCTCTGACTTTTCGGCATCTAGTGTCAATAGTTGATTAATTATGATTAAGTGTTTTTTAAGCAGAAAGAATGGATTAGTATTTGCTAGTAAAACGCACCCGAATCAGTCCACATTTGCATGTACAAATTATAGGAGAACTCTGTAAAGTTAGGCTACACAGAGATCTAATAATTTAGCGACCATAACCACTGTAATTTATTTTAAACAGAACACAAAGGTCACTTCAATGTTTGTAGTTCTTGCAGTTTTTTGCTGACAAGTAATCCAGTCTTTGTAACTTATGTTCCTTCATTCTGATTCAGAATAGGAGAAAAATGAAGTCTCACCGTGCAGACCTGTGCCACACGAGACACAATAAAAGAGTTCAGAAACGAGTCTCCAGTCAAGTCCCCAACCTCAGTAAAGAACAGCAGGATCTTTCCTTCACTGGCGACATGTGTTGAACTTATGAATTCAGGTTCTAAGAGAAAAACAAACCAAAGTGTGAAAATTCACTCAAGGTTGCAGTAGCGACTCATTTATGTCCCTTTCATGAATTCAATCCTGCAACTCGTGTTACCGGCCTATATAACCACTAGGCCATCAAGATCAAACTTTGTATATGTTAGCATTATGGCAGCATTACTTTTGGGACAAAAATATACAAACCCTGTAGCAATTTTGGTACATTCTGAAGCTCCAAGTTATTGCGTGTTCCACTGCTGTGACAGCGAGAAATGACTTTGTCCCCAAAGTAGCCGACTTTGGTTGCTGTATACAGCTCTTCATCTGTTAAAGAGGTCACAGTTAAGTGTGTGAGAGCACTAGATTAGGTGAAGTCATTCCAAAAGGTGTTTCTGCCCTCTCACCAACAATAGTGGCTGTGTTCCTCTGGGTGGAGCTGGAGGGACAGCAGTTTTTGGCTTCCTTTGTGTCTCTGCTAGCGCTCAGAGAACTTGCTGGCTAAAACAGAGATGTCAGTCTGTTAGAGCAGAGAGCAATCCATTCAATTCCCATCTATCAATCTGTGCAATTTATGTATTTGAACTTACTATGATGAGGGCTTGTGGTTTATATGCATTTGTCCCGCAGGCATAAAGGTGTGTAGAGTTGAAAAACTGCAGAATACTAATGAAGTTGCCACAATCCTGTTATGGGCAAGCATAAAACTCAAAAATAAGAGGTATATTATAATAAATAATAAATGTTTTCAATTTCTGAAAAGTGTTTTCAATTTCAATTTCTTTCTTTTTTTTCTTTTTTTTTGGGGGGGTAGGGCTAGTTTGGAATAAGATTTTTTTAAATGCTTTTGAAAATCTCTAATGCCCACCAAGATGGCATTTATTTGACCAAAAATACAGTAAAAACAGAAATATTGTTACAGTTTAAAATAAATGTTTTTTGTTCAAATATATTTTAAAATGTTATTTGTTCATGTAATGGCAAAGTTGAATTTTCAGCAGCCAATACTCCAGTCTTCAGTGTCACATGATCCTTCAGAAATCATTCTAATATGCTGATTTGGTTCTCAAGAAACATTTCCTATATACATATATATATATATATATATATATATATATATATATATATATATATATATATTTCTCCTTATTATCAGCTTGAAAATTTGCCATTGACCCATACATATAGTAAAGGAAATTTAAAGTACCTGGATGATGTTAAGAATGGTAGCCTACATACCTTCCTTGAGGCCACTGTGCAGGTTTTCATATTTTGTGGAGATGCTGCCCATTCCAACTGTAAAAATGTAACATTTTTAACTGCAGTAACTGTATGTAATTTTCCCTCCAAGTCTAGAGTGATCTTCATGACAGAAGTTTAGAGAGTGGAAATCTGAAATATATAGCACAATATTCCTGAAGGGTTACACAATCTTTCTCACCTTGTCTTTGAGTGTAATACTATCAGATTGACTGACATCCAGAGAGAGCAGAGCATCCTGAGCACCAACAAACAATGTGTCAGCGTCAGTGCTGAGCAGCAGAGTGCTGGTGTTCTTCACAGTAGAGCTGTGGTAGATGCCCAAGAGACGCTCTGAGCTTCCTGTGGAAGAAAAAAAAACAACCAGTTAAACCTTGACCCCTCCAGTATAAGATTACATTTCTGAGAAACTGACACATGTATTTTACACACAGTGATTTTATACTTCACTGATTTTTTTTACGTCTTTATTTGCTTTTGACCTTTAAACAGTGTTTATATTCACAGTTTAGCAAAGAAACCACAACACTGACACTCTTTTCCTCTTTTTGATCTGAGGAAATAAGCAAGGCCCATGAGCTGAGGTTTAGCAATACTGCACATACAGACAAACAGAAATACGACTATATGATTTTGCTGTGTCGTCTAATCAGCCAAGCTCCCTTAGAGAATGCATCATTAATGTTAGATGATAAATGACAACCCTGATTATTTTTGAGCTTGAGTTTCATAACAGCTTCATAAATGTTTATAAACCATTGCACTGAGAAACCTCAATGTGGTGTACCAAGCCTAATTTTAATATAAGCGTCTTGTTTCTAAGAACATCAAATGTGCTAGTTATATATATGTACAGGTCAAACATTTAGAGTAGGTATTTTTTTTAACGTTTTCAAATGAAACCTCTTTTGCTCACCAAGGCTGCATTTCTTTGATGAAACATACAGTAAAAGCAGTAATATTTTTAAATATTACTAGAATTTAAAATAAGTGTTTTGTAGTTTGATATATTTTAAAATGCAATTTATTACTGTGCTGGAAAAGCAAAATTTTCAGCAGCCATTACATTATAGTGTCACATGATCCTTCAGAAATCATTCTAATATGCTGATTTGCTCCTCAAGTAACATTTCTTATTATTACCAATGCTGAAAACTGTTGTGCTGCTTAATATTTATGTGGAAATCTGTTTTCAAGATTATTTGATTAATAGAAAGTTAAAAAAAAGAGCATTTATTTGAAATATTAATCTTTTTCAACATTATAAATATCTAACTTGTAATTAATTAAATGCGTCCTTGCTAAATAATAGGCCTATTCATTTCTTAAAAATAATGATTCTTTTACATGGAAGTGTATGTCAGAATAGTTTCAAAGCAGTTCCTCTTCCAGATAAATAAACATATTAGTCATATGTAAAACCCCTGAGAGTGTCAAAAAATCCTGATATTTTACGGCTTTTATTGATCTGTAGAAAATTCTTTCATTGAATTGTCCTCACTGATGTCTGATAAAAGCATACTCTAAAGCAGAAACTAACCACAGTCTTAAGACATGCTTCTCTGCAGCAGCAGGCCTTTGAGCATGTGGTGCAGATAATCGGTCAGCGGTGGTTTCAAGCGAGCAGCATTTAGACCATCAAGCATTTGCAGAACAACAGTAATGGATAAAAACAAACAAAGCCACAACTCACCCATTTAGAGAAGAAAGATTACAAAACTTACACAGAATGTGTGTTTGGCCAACATGACTGTTTTTTGGTCATCTGAACATGGGTCATATTTATGAAATGAGTTTAAATTTACTTTGAATCAAATGTATAGATTTTGCTTGTGATTCATGAATAAAACATACTGATTTTTTTTGTATTTGTCCAGAAGTCAGAGGACCAAACTACCTCAATACAGGTAGGAAAACAATTAATTTCTCAATTATTCATATCAGAAACACATTCTGACAGAAATGTGGTTACAAATGATTGATATCAGCAGCAGTCTGACTGATAAAAATCCTGTTTCTGTAAGTGTGAGTTTTTGCACCTCTAAAATATGTCTCGCTATCGTCTATCAATCTGAGCTTCACTTACCCTGAGAGAATGACAGGCGGGGACGCAGGGAGGCCTGAGATGGCTCTATCAATCCCAAGAGGAGGACCGTAAATATCCAGATCCTAAACAATCCTGCCATCCTAATTGATGTTTTAGGGCACAGAACCTGTTCTGATCAGCTACCGAAACGGCAAGTGACTGGATCTCACTTCCTCTGATCTGGCCTTCTTGAGCGCAACAGGAAGGAAGACTAAAAAACCTCAAACCACTCTGAGTTGACTCCTCTCTTACTCAGTATCCACTATTAAACACTTACTGTTAATGGCACTTCTTCTGACAGCAGCACGGAACTGAATTATAATGATACTATCATGATATCTTTTTATATTCAGTGAGTGCATTTCCTCTTGGTATATCTAATTTCTCTGTTGGATGAGAAACATCTTGAAACCTGTTTTTGGCTGGCAAATGTCATCTTCTTAACTGGTAACACTTTACAGTAAGGTTCCATTTGTTAACAGTTAACTACATTGGTAAACATCAACTAAACATGAAAAATACAGAGTATTATAGTTTGTTTGGATTAATTTTTGTAAAAAAAAAAAAATTGCAATATCGAACGGATCCTGTGAAAGTTTCTTGCAGCACTGCCTTATAATATGTTATGTTATAATAAATATAAGGAGTTACAGAAGGCAGAGTAATCATGCAATCTCTTTTTTTGTACCAGTTTCATTTCAGAAGCACAACTATGATGATATCTAGGTATACTATAGGTTGTGAAACAGAGCTAGAGAGCGAGAGTGGTGGGAGATAAGGTATGTGGTTATAAGAGGGGATGTGGACACAATTATAGAGGGGATGTGGACCCAATTATAAAGAACATGCTGATTGCAATGAGAACATGCCAGGTTGCTATTTTTAGGCATGAAAGTCAATTGAAAAAAAGATGTTTCCTTGAACTGAATGTAGAAAAAGAGCAATGCAAGTGACTGACAGTATTTTTAAATGGACTTCTAGTATGACATAAAGTCTGTGCTTAGAAGGAGAGGAAATTGGGCAAGCAAGCAGCCTCACAGAGACCAGTTCAGTGAATTCAGAAAGTCAAAATACTCTTCTGCTATTAGAATTTCAACATTTAGCAGGTTCTTCAGAGTTGTTCAGCTCCAGAAGTAGCTCTGAATACATAAAGGTGACAAAATAGAGCTATGACCTTTGACCCTTCCATCCTGACCTTTGAAATGGGACACATAACTGTGAATGTTCTTTCAGCTATAAGAATGAATCATTCTGTACAGCACACAGCAAAGTTTACAATGATACAATGACAAAATGTTTGTACATAGCTATCTCATTGTTTATTATTATTATGAATAGTATGCTTTTCCACATTTTAGAATGATAAATAGGGTATTAAAATTATTACATTTACAAATTAGAATTATGGGGAATTGTAGCAACCAAAAATAAATAAATAAATGTAAAAAATGGATTTATATTCCATCCTTGATTACTATATAAAAGCCTGTTTCTGTCATGAAATTTTGAGTTTTTTCACAGGATTGTGAACTTATATTTTGCAATTTGGACGTTCTTTCTCAGAATTGCAGAACACACAATTCCAATTTTATTCCTCACTTTTGAGTTTACATCAGAATTGCAATATGTAAACTTGTATAAAAGGTGGTAAATTCTGAGGAAAAAAGTCAGAATTGCAAGGTGCGAGATGAAAAAATGTGAATTTTGAAAAATAATAATTTGAATTGAGTGTTATAAAGTCACAATTCTGAGAAAAAAAAGCCTGAATTGTGAGATTTAAACTATAAATCAGAATTGCCAGATTTTTCACTCAAAATTGTGAGATATAAAATCAGAATTGTGATTTAAAAGTCACAATTATTTATTTAATTATATATAGAGACAGTGTATTTGCCTAATTTCAAGAATTTAAGCATGAGCCTTTCCATAAAACAAATTCATACAGGATTGTCCAAAGTTTAGATTGCAGGCTATAATATGAACAGAGTGTCTATTTACACTTAGTGCAAATAGCCCGCCTTGTTGGCAGAGGCTATTTACACTAACTCCGCCCACCAAACTTGTGATTGGCATAGTCAACATTATTAAAAAACGGCTATGAACCATCAGTTACAGTGTGCCGTGGTCTTTTTGACTCGATCGACCTCGGGTTCGAATCCGCCTTTTGCCAAAAAAATGTTTTCTCCCTTTTCAAATATCTTATCACATCGTAAAGGCATTTATTTTCAATAAAAATTAAGGAAACAACCAAAAAGTTGAAAATAAAGTATCGGGTAGGTGTAGGGAGGGCTTTATTGTACCAATAAGGTGGCATCCATTTAATAATTTGAATTAAAATTATAATTTACACTCAATACGTTATTATTGTATACTGTTTTATAATGTAATACAATACTGAAGTGCAGAAAATTGCCACTATTTGCAACAAGTAGTATAAATATCAGAAAATCCTGTTATTTTAACATAGTGTAAATAGAATCTATAGCTATTTGCATTTAGTGTAAATAGCATGACGCTAAAAATACTGCTGTTTTCACTTAGTGTAAATAGAATCCATTGCTATTTGCACTTAATGTAAATAGCCGCTGCTTAATATGAATACTGGTATTTACACTAGCCTTATCAGACTGAGCCAAACAAATTACACTGTAATTGTAACAAATTAATTTGTTTTATGCAAAACTTTGTCCAAAAGTGCAGCACACCTCACAGATACAGACTGATGCAGCTCCCACACCCACAGACGTGATGTTCCCTTTCTAAGCAAACACTTGACCTCTCACTTCTGTTTACGTTTACTTTCACGCTGGGCGTTGATATCGGAATATTGCCGTCAAGTTTCCAGAGAATCATCTGTAGGCCTATGCAAGCCGGAGTAAAGAAGGCCGGATTCGAATTCGATTCTGGTGTTGTGAACTTGACCGTCAATATCAAAAAAGCGGATTGCGTTTTTGCTTTTTGTTTTTAAAAAGCAGATTGCGTGTAGTTGATGTGTCGTTCAGTGATGACGTTAGCAATCGTGCAATAAATAAATATCTTCTTTCTAAATAAATATCTTCTTTCTAAATAAATAAATCATAGTAATAAATAAATATTTGCTCTGGATGAAGAAGAGAATAAAATAGTAGGTTATTAGTAGTAAAAAATAGTAACAACAACAACAATAAAGTTGTATTTCCTCTAAAACAATTTTCAATGCATTTCAAAGAGTAAAATAGCAATTTTGTAAAGTTGTAGGAATTTGTTTTATTTATTAATTTGGGCGTTTTTTTTATATCCCTCATTTCCTCACTCGCTTCTTTTTCATGTATCCTTTTTGTTGCTCACTATTTGAAATGTGTTAAAATGGATTTGTTACTACTTTCAAACACCTGCAGATCATCCTAAACACCTCTAGGGGGCGAAAGTAGAATTCTGATGATCTGAATCCATGTTCAGTTACTACACGTGTATTCTCGAATACCTTTAAGATATAATCTTATACATTGCGATTTTAAATGACACTATTCTATTAGCAGTTAGTCTGATAGGACTTGATTTCTATAATCTTATTTGCTTATTTTGGGTTTGTTTTGCTGAATGCACTGCAAAGATGGATTGTTTGATTACTACTTGTTTATATGTTTGCACTCTTTTATTTTTTTTCTTGTTTTTCTTTTTCAAATTACTGTATCAACACTAATAGCTTGTGTTTAGTTGTTGAAATGTGCCGTTAAAGTTTGTATTTGAATTGTATGCCTTAAAAAAAAAGAGTTTGCACTCTACACTTTGTCTTGGGATTTATCTAAAACCTGTATATGCTCGCAGAAAAATGCCTGAAAAAGCTTATGACTCACTGACAGTGTTTCCTTTTTCCTCTACCACAGTAATTCTCAAATCCTGCTTCTAGGGGCCCTGAGGCACGGCACATTGAGATGTCTTCCTCCTTTAACGCATCTAATTCAACTCATCGTCTCATTATTAGAGGCTCCATGACCTGAATTGTGTGTAAGATTAGTGAGACTCCTAATATGTGCAGTGCTATAGGGGCCCCCGGGAGCTGGATTGAGAAACACTAACCTAACACCATTTGAGTTGAAATTGCTCTTTCACAAAACCTTACAAATGCTAACAAAACACAACAAGTATTAATTTGTTTTATCTAGTTCTTGCCATGTTTTTTTTTCTTTTAAACAAAAATGATTATTTTGTGTAAAAATGTCAGAAAAAGGGTCAATGTTCTATATGCAAATATGACTAGACACTGCGAAGCTCCAGGAAGATGACAACTAAAAAGTGCATAGTACATAGGACCCAATGCATACTAGAACTCCAAAACACTTAAGATGTTAAACACTGTGCCTCCTTTTTAAATTTATTTTGTTAAAGGATGCAATATATTTTGTCAAGATGTTGATATGTATATTTTATAGGATATATTTATTTATGTTTTAATTGGGGCTTGTTTTTCTAGTTATATGTACTATTAAATCTGTTCAGGCTGTGTACAAAACCAACAAGAGGCAAACAAACATAAATAAATTAATAATTTTATAGAAGAGAAAACATCCTAAAAGTATTTACAATTTATTTTTCATATATTTGTTTGATCATAGCTGTGAAATGTTGTTTTTTCCTCCTTTCTTTTGTTTTCTGTTCTCAAATTGAACTAGTACCTTGGGGCCACCTAGTGAGGAGTAGTAAATTACACCTGTCATGAATCTGACAAAATCCTTAATAACACTTGGCTATTACCAGTAGCTGGTAAGCTATTTCTCATGACAACGTTATAACTAGAAACTCTTTTTACTGGTTATGTAAACGGCGCTTTATAAATCTCCAAAACCGCTCCATAATGAACGTCAGTGTTTTTGATCAGTCATGGGCGGCCAGTGTTATCAGTTTTTATTAGTTTCTTATGAGGCACAGAATAATCATCCTGCAGGGGGCGCATTTTGGCTCTGAAAGACAATTCCTTTACTGAAGCCACTTCACCTCTCACGGCCTTTGTCTTATTGGAAACACGTAAAACCAATAAATGTAATCGAATAAATCTGTCACATACAAGAATTGGTTTTTATCAGGAAAATAGATAGTTACCTTATCAATATCTATAAAACGGATTTTTATAGAACTCTGTGATTGGTTAATCCTCACCAGCGCTGAGAAAAGTAACAGGGAGCATATGACAACGCTGTCCTCTTCAGACGCAATGTTGATGATAAATTACGCCTGAAAAAATAACAGATACATTTTTTAATTACATTAAAATAAAAAACCTCAAACGAAGGGTTAAAATAAGATCATTATTTCCAAAACCACGCCCATTTGTTACACCCATTTCATGCTAATTGCCTTTCCACTCGCTTATGCCATTTTTATGGCTCCGGTGAGAGTCAGTCAGCTGGAGACTGATCCAAAGCATCAGAAGAGAAAAAAGACGTGGGGAAATAAACAGCTATCATGGCATCGTTAAATCTCGGGTTCAACGGGGCTCGTAAAAAAGCGGTAGCGCGTATCAGAAACGTGGAGAGGAGGAATCTGATCACCGTTTGCAGGTAAAATCTGATTAACGTTACATTCATCATCACTGCAGCACACCGGCGCGCGGAACATGTGTGATGATGATGATGATGTCATTGTTATTTTTTAGCAAGTTAGTGTTTGTAAAATGCTGATGCTGGAGCAGGGGAGATGAGATGATGAACGTGTACTGCACACAGAAGCGCTGATCTGAGATCTGTCATCACAGCATCACGTCGTCCTTAGAAAAAGTACAGTGGTGGTGATAGCTACTGAATGATTCATGCAACATGGCATTTACATTGTGCTCCAAGCTACTTAAAAGAAGGCATGTCAAAAATGTGGCTTTTCTATGGTATGTTTTAAAAAAATTAAAGAAAAATGTATGGTAGGATCATGGCACTCATCTAAAAAACAAAGACAACGTTTGGACATGGAAAAAAAAATAAGAAGCAGATAGTCCTGAATATTTTTACACCATTCAATGGCAGTTTTTATATTAGAAAAGTGTTTGTCTTATAGCTGGTTATGAGTGAGGATTTTAACTAGGGAATGAATAGTTTAAATACGCAATACCTTGAGAACTTTGTGACCCATTCTGTGTCACATATTGTATTGCTGAGAATTGTATCTCTTTCCTGAAGTGGGTACAGTACATCTTGTTTTACCTGGATGACTTGCTACATTTGCCAAAATGTGCAGTATACAACCGGATCACACTGCACTGGGCACTGTATCCCAAAATGCAGCGCACTCAATTTGACCTTCTGTTTAGTGTTAATCAGAAGTGATATCAACTTGATGTATTTTCTGATAAAAGTTTGCTGTGTGCTACCATTTAAAATTATTTATTTTTGCATACACTCTGTTTTTTTCCACATGCTACAATACAGTATATAATGCAAAATGTGCAACTTAGGCTCACTGGAAAAATATGCCTCTACTTATTTTTTATAAACTATGATTTGTGAACTAATACATTTTGACATTTGCATCACATGACCCACTCAATATGTATGGCATTTCTGATGTAGTAAACTTGCTCGGCAGCCCACCTGGTACAGCATTGCAATTACTATGCAAGTCCTGTGAATCATGATAAAATAGTTCAAAAACTTGTGGAATCAAGCTAAAATGGCATGGTTCCTTTAGCAAATGCATTTTTATCTATTGCTTGATCAAAGACTTGTGGAATCACGATAAAATAGCATGTTTTTTTATCTAATGTTTGCTGTTGTTAACACTATCAGTGAGGTTTAGTGTACAGTCTAGTGTAGGTGGTCAGACTCAAGGTTTAATACAGCTTTGATTTTTTTATTTATTTTTTTGATAAAACTGAACACACTTTTGTGCCATTCACTGGACATTTCACTTTGAAAGTCTTACGTGCAAGAAGCAACATATAAAAGCGTTGACGGATTCGTGTTTTAAATAAAACTGAATGTACTTTTCGTGTTACTCACTGGAATATAATTAATTACATTAATATGTCTAATTAGTCAGTGCCACAAAGGCCACGTTTGAAGCAGGAAAAGCATCTGTCTGAACACAAATGAATGTCATACCCATGAGGAGGCACAGCAGGAATCAGCCAATCAAAAGGCTTCGAGCGTGACGTGTCCACACATTTACAATCACAGCAAGACCGAAGCTCACGGCTCAGACAAATAAAGAAATTTTTATGTGTGTGTCTGAGGTAGAAAGAACAGAGGAACAGATAAGCAAATTCCATTTCCTCTCATGTTTATCCTGTGATATCTGATCCAGAGTTTATTCAGGACTGAAATAAATCACTGCAGGTCTTTTTGTTTTTGAGTGATAACACAGTCTGTGACGTTCAGAGAATCATTAAAGAACGTTCGCTATTTGTCAAAGTCTTGAATGAAGATATTTGATTGTAATCTGGATAATTACTCTAGATCAATGCTCCTAAAATGATCACTTCAAAGAAGTCCAGAGAATTTGGGACCTTCTCAACTGAAATGTCAGGGTGGTTTAATCTACATGAGATGTCACAGGATGGCTTCTTCAGAAATTCAATTTTTGGAGATGGTTTTATCAGTATCAGATTGTGACCTTTCATCAGGCTCTTTTAAAGTAATTTTGCATCTCTACGTGTGCCATAAAATACAGTGTATCGCTAAACAATTCAAGCATTATTATGATGATTCGTGCCACGTGACTTCATTACATTGCATAAATTTAGCCATTATCATACTTACTGTAAGTGTTATTTTAGTATGATTTATATACAGTTATACTACTTATTAATATTTTGAATGAACTTTTATGTTTGCACTGTTAGTTCTCATTTTAATCTTTGTTTAATAGAAATTTAGTTAAAATATATTTTTATTTAAGTTTTAGTCATTTTATTACTTATTTACTTAAGTTAGCTGACAAGATAACATTTCTCTTTTTTCAAGTTTGTAACCTAACATTTATATTTTATTTTTATTTAGATTTATTTAAATTACCAAAATTATTTTTAATAGTATTAGGCATAAGAGGGTGTATTTTAACATCCCAAAAATACACACACAAACTTTAATGTGTTTGCAAATCCTTGGCATATAATGCTGCTGTGGATTTCATACTAGTTTTGAGTTTTAAGTTATTTAAGATGATATTTAACGTTACTCTCAAACTTGATTCTTTTTTCCCCACATTTGCTCTGTGTGTTTTAGAAAGGAAATGTCAGAAGTGAAATTATCTCTGAAATGACATTTGCATGAAGGCTGCTGGGTATTTGGAAGTCATGAGGAGACACATAAAAGCACAGGAGCTGCCGATAATGAAAAGGACAGTCATTTATGCCATGATTACATTTGATGAGACCATAATAAACGGCACTAATGGCGCTCCACAAAACACAAGACTTTGACTCTCAAATGCTCTTTTAGGTTTTTTTTTTTGGTTTTTTTTTTTTTAAAAAAGCTTTAGTTTAGGGTTTTACAGGAGACTCAACTTATTTTAGCTCTGAATTAGACGTCCATTTGTCTCCTTGCTGAACTCTGAATTTTCTGTTTTTTTTTTGTTTGTTTTTTTGTGTGTGTGTGTCCAAATAGCAGCGTAGTTAAAACTGACAGTATTAAAATCTTTTTTGTTATTTATAATAATGTTGAAATTAAATAAAAAATAAATATTAGTTGAAAAATGAAAACTTAAAAAACTTAACTAAATAAGTATAAATATAAGGCTAAAAAGAAATAATAAAATGACAAGAACATTAGAAAATTACTAAAACTAAAATTAAAATAATAACTGAGCATTAAATCTAGTTTGAGTGACGAATGGAGCGTAGTTCAGGCAGACCACGGCGTGCCTGCTGCATCAGCTGACGCTCAGCTGATCGTAACTCCTCCCAGGGCTCCCACTACAATTAATAAGATATATAAGTTCATCCGTACTCACACTTGCCATAGTCTTACCCTTCTCCATCCCCAACTCCTCCTTATGCAGACACATGATCAATTTGTCCAAATTTATTCACAGTATTATCCAAATTTATTCACAGTACTATATTACTCTACTTGGAATATACAACTGTTGCATGTAAAATATCTGGCAATTGCTTAGGCTTCAGGGGGATTCAAACCTCAGCCGGGTTTGCCTGTGGATAACTCATAACTGAACCCTTCAGAGTGAAGCCTGCCGCCAAATATAAAGTTCTGTAATGATATGTAATGCATTAGAAGATGCATTAAAATATGACCAAATCTTAGAAGGCAGCATAATTATGTTAATTATTTGTGTAACTAAAGCTTGTCAGTGCTTTACTGTACAAGCTATTAGAAATGTTTGTTTTTAAACTGTATTGTGTAGATTTCTTTGTGCTCATGATTGTGATGGTGTGTGTTTGAGTATACAGGTTCTCAGTGAAGACCCTCATTGATCGCTCGTGTTTTGAGACGATAGACGACACATCTGCTGAGTTCATCAACTTTGTCTCCATTCTAGAACATATTCTCAGCCATAGACTGAAAGGTGAGGAAGAAAACACATATACTGTCCTGTTTCACTTTGATTGTAAACGGCATTTCTTCTTGAACTGAGCAGCACATTTTTAGCAAACTGAACCTGGATTTGATAATAAACCCTCAACTTGTGTGAGCACAGCAAAACACCTGTATTATTTAATATGTGAATAGGGCATTTAGATTTGAATGTACTGTAGAAAAAAACAGCTTGTTGCTTCTTAGAGAGAGGGTGGTCATTAAACTAAATTACCAATGTTTTTATCTTATTTATTTATTGTTTATTTATTTTTAGAAATGTATATATTGTTATACATATATACATATTATTATTATTATTATTATTATCATTATTATTATTAGTAGTAGTAGTAGTATTATTTTAATTAGTGCTGTCAAACGATTAATCATGATTAATCGCATCCAAAATAAAAGTTTTTGTTTACATAATACAGTATGTGTGTACTGTGTATATTTATTATGTATATATAAATTCACACACATGCATTTATATTTTTCAGAAAAATATACACATTACACACACATATATTATGTAAACAAAAACTTTTATTTTGGATGCGATTAATTGCAATTAATCATTTGACGCACTAATTTTAATATATGTATTTTATAATGTATTATGCATGTAATACAAAAAAACAACAACATACAACTG
>JAFVLL020033268.1:61124-93624 GCA_021397915.2 Tor tambroides | reverse complement strand
AGGAAATAGGTACCAGCAACTGTTTGGTTACCAATATTTACCAAACTATATATAAATGATGACAGAATTTTAATTTTTAGTTGAACTGCAGGTGAATACTTGAGGCAAACTCGGCACATTGTGAACCTGATTAAACTGAATTGTGATTAGTTAGTGAATATGATACTGTATTTCATTCTGAAATGCTGCACACAAAACTGGCACAACTGTTTGGTAAACTTGCCTGTGTAAGTATGATTCATGCTCGTGGAAATGTGCTGTTGCGGGAGGGGAAAGGTTAATTATCTGTGCGGTGTAGTCTCATTTATCATCTGCTATTATGCTCTGTGCTGTGTAGCAGAAGAACGGTTAATCTTTAGTGTTTTCCGTGGCTGCAGAGTGTCAGTACGGATGATGTCTGAATGTTTCCTGCCTCCCGAGTCCTCCGATTCGTTTCTCCTCTCATTCTGTCAGACAGCTGGAGTTCACGGTTCAACTGAGCTCTGGAGATCCGTGTGCTCGAGGAGACGTCAGCAGCTCGATCAGAGCAGGGTTGCTATGGAGACAGACGCAAATAAATTAATAGATGATTGCAGCATGTAAGCGGAGAGAGGATTTGATCAATGGATGGGGGAATGAATGAAAGACTAGAGGAGAGACTGATGGGAGAATGTGTTTGTTTGCAAACTATCTATCTATCTGTCTATCTATCTATCTATCTATCTATCTATACATTATTCAAAAGTTTGTGGTCAAAAAGTTTTTTTTTTTTTTTTTAAGGAATTATATATTTTCTGCAAGGATGCATTAAATTGATCAAAAGTGACAATAATTAAATAAATAATAAATAGTAATAAATTAAATAAATCCTTTTTTTATTTTCTATTCATCAGAGAATCCTGAAAAAATATATAGCACAGTTTCCACAAAAATACAAACAGCAAAAACTGTATATTAGAATGATTTCTGAAGGATCATGTGACACTGAAGACTGGAGTAATGATGCTGAAAATTCAGCTTTGCATCACAGAAATAAATTCAATTTTAAAATATATTCAAATAGAAAACAGTTCTTTTAAATTGTAATAATATTTCACAATATTACTGTTTTTACTGTATGTTTGATCAAATATTTGCAGCCTTGCAATAATGGACTTTTTTCAAAAACATAAAAAAATATTGCAGACCCCAAACTGTTGTACAGTTACAATAGTGTATACTATGCAGTGTGCAAACACTAGTTAGTATTTCATTATGGTCATCTAGTTTGATTTGGAAAGACATCGCTCATGGTCTGAGGTGTTTAATTGGATCATGATGGTCGTTCGCTGCATTGCAGAAATAGAGCAGAGTCTTAAATCTGTGTCTGGAAATAGCTGCTTGGATCCGGTTATGAAAGATAAATTTTTTAAGCTGACTTGTTTATATGTTGTTCATCTAAGTAGATACAAGTACGCCTCTGTCCATACGAAGCTGTTTGTGTTTCTCTGTATCAGCTGCTACGGACCATCTGTGCGAATCAATACAGATGTCCGTGAGTGTTCGCAGACCACTATTAGTGATTTTTCAGCTGAGTAGTCAGTTTTGAAATCCAATTGCTGAGGTTAAAGACTCTGTTTATGGATGAGAATATTTGACACTGAATGCCATGTTTCAGATGTTAAGATCTGATCAGTGACTTGTTGATAGAGATGGATTTTGGAGAAGGTTTGGGCAGGTGTTTGTGTGATAGGAGGTAAAATTTTAGACAAGCCGGGTTGATTTCCTGCTGTATAAATTAGAGCTGCACAATGGTTAAACCGATAATCATGATTTAAAAAAGTGTCCAGATTGCTCCACAAATGCAAATTCATACAGATGGACTGCAACAAATGATACTTGTCATTTTTTTTCTTTTAGCCATTTTCATCTTTAGAATAGCTAAACACTAAAAACAAAAGTGTGCAAGACGAGCATTTGTGGTTAAAAGGTAGAAAATGACCGATCTTTTTGCTAGATAAGACCTTTATTCCTTGGTTGGGCTAGTGTAGAGCCTTTTGAAGCTACATTGAAACTGTGATTTGGATCTTTAACCCATTGGCCACCATTGAAGTCCACTATATGGAGAAAAATCCTGAAATGTTTTCCTCAAAAAACTTCATTTCTTTGCAGTTGAAGAAAGAAAGACATGAACATCTTGGATGACATGGGGTTGAGTTATCAGGAAATTATTATTCTGGAAGTGATCCTTTCAGAGGAAAGCTCTGATTTTAGGGATTTTAACTCCTGACATCTGGCAACCCCAATTATGAAAGCTAGTAGCAGTATTGCGACAATTATTTTTGATTAATCAAGAGAAGCAGAAATTGTGATTGTGAATACAACTGATCGTGCAGCCCTAGTACATATGCTGCTTTTTCAGCTCTTTAGCGCTGTCTCTTTAAATGATCATGTTTGTTTCTCCAGGACGGTGATGAAGAACCATGACCTTCGCTCCAGACAGGAGCTTACCTCGCACCTGACAAACCAATGGCCCTCACCTGGTGCCTTGGATACCAATGCAGTTGCCTTGGATACGCTTCTGTACAGGAAACGCACAGGACCATGGGAAGAGTATGTGCCTTCTGTTTTTGTATTTCGTGAACGTATCCTCTCAGATTACGCACATCCTTATGAGATACATGCAGCTTCACACCACAACTCATTTCATATTGGATTCCAGTCGAGTTGCTCGTGCTCAGCGAATGATCCAGGAAGCAAAGGCTCTCAGGCTCTAGTTTTAGCTCGCGTTTGCAGCTCTCAAATCACATTACAGTACTGGCATGCTTCCTACAGCAATTGCTCTCATGTATTGATAACCCACAGAGATTATTAAATGGGCTGATCTAATTGTAACCCAAACTTCAGTGGTGTTTGTGATGAAAACATATATTATTGCTATATATTATTGCTGTCATGTGTATAAACTTAAATTATTGTCAGTAGTGATTCTTATTAGATTTTCATTATTCAAATGCTATTGTTTAACATATTATAGTTTTTATGTAAATCAGCATAAATGAAATCAGCACAAATACTATCAGGATATATAAATATTCTTGTTTAATTATTTTTTCTTTCACGTAACAGTAATATGAATATTATTCGATATTTCATTTCTTTAAAAATGTATTTATTTACATAATATAGTCACAATTAAAAAAATCTTAATGTTCTAAATTTAAAAAAAATAATAATAATAATAAATCTAAATTATTAAATTATTCAAGACTTTTAAAGCAAGATATACTTTTTGAAATGTTAAGGAAATATTAATATATTACGGAGTTTTTTCACCCTATAATTTTAGTATGACATTACAGGTGCATCTCAATAAATAAGAATGTCGTGAAAAAGTTCATTTTTTCTTGTAAGTTATTTCAAAAAGTGAAACTTTCATATATTTTAGATTCATTGCATGTAAAGTAAAACATTTCAAAAGTTTTTTTGTTTTAATTTTGATGATTAGAGCTTACAGCTCATGAAAGTCAATAATCCAGAATCTCAAAATATTAGAATATTTACATTTGAGCTTCATTAAATGACCATCCCTACAGTATAAATTCAGGGTATCTCTTGTTCTTTGAAACCACAATAATGGGGAAGACTGCTGATTTGGCAGTGGTCCAGAAGACAATCATTGACACCCTCCACAAAGAGGGTAAGTGACAGAAGGTCATTACTGAAAGCGGTGTCTATTCACAGAGTGCTGTATCAAAGCATTTTAAATGCAAAGTTGACCGGAAGGAAGAAATTGGGTAGGAAAAGGTGCACAAGCAACAGGGATGACCGTAAGCTTGAGAATACTGTTAAGCAAAGCCGATTCAAACACTTTGGAGAGTTTCACAAGGAGTGGACTGAAGCTGGAGTCAGTGCATCAAGAGTCTCCACGCTCAGACGTCTTCAGGAAAAGGGCTAACAAGCCACTTCTGAAACAGAAACGACGTTGGAAGAATCTTACCTGGGCTACAGAGAAAAAGAACTGGACTGTTGCTCAGTGGTCCAAAGTCCTCTTTTCAGATAAAAGTAAATTTTGCATTTCATTAAGGTCCCAGAGTCTGGAGGAAGAGTGGAGAGGCACAGAATCCATGTTACTTGAAGTCCAGTGTGAAGTTTCCACAGCCAGTGATGATTTGGGCTGCCATGTCATCTGCTGGTGTTGGTCCAATGTGTTTTCTGAAGTCCACAATCAACGCAGCCATCTACCAGGAAATTTTAGAGCACTTCATGCTTCCTTCTGCTGACAAGCTTTGTGGAAATGCTGATTTCATTTTCCAGCAGGACTTGGCACCTGCCTACACTGCCAAAGGTTCCAAAAGCTGGTTCAATGACCATGGTGTTACTGTGCTTGATTGGCCAACAAACTTGCCTGACCTGAACCCCATAGAGAATCTATGTGGTATTGTCAAGAGGAAGATGAGAGACACCAGACCCAACAATGCAGATGACCTGAAGGTCGCTATCAAAGCAACCTGGGCTTCCATTACACCTGAGCAGTGCCACAAACTGATCCCCTCCATGCCACGCTGAATTAAAGCAAAAGGAACCCCTACTAAGTATTGAGTACATATAGAGTAAATGAACATACTTTCCAGAGGGCCAACAATTCCCTAAAAAAATTTTTTATTGGTCTTATGAAGTATTCTAATTTGTTGAATTGGTGGGTTTTTGTTAAATGTGAGCCTAAATCATCACAATTAAAAGAACCAAAGACTTAAACTACTTCAGTCTGTGTGTACTGAATTTATTTAATACACGAGTTTCACAATTTGAGTTGAATTACTGAAATAAACGAACTTTTCCACGACATTCTAATTTATTGAGATGCACCTGTATACAGTCAGTGTGTGTGTTTGTGTGTGTGTGTGTGTATGTGTATATATATATATATATATATATATATATATACACATGCATACACACTATTTATTTATTTATTTTTTAATTTGTGACTTGTACATGTATTTTACATGTGTGTGTGTGTGTGTGTGTGTGTGTGTGTGTGAGCACAGGAAAAGCTTCCAGAGTTTGGAGCAGCTTTCTGCAGATATGAGTCTCTCTCAGATGTCTCTGGAGCCAGCACAACTGAACACACACAGTCTGGACAGCAAGGCAGGGCTTACACACTGGCACAGAGAAGGTTCGTGATGCGTGTGTGTGTGAGTCAGCTATGGTGACATCATTCTCTGATAACCAGCTCTATTATAGATGATGTCATTTCACAATGGAAGGGTCCATATTCCACCTGAGGGAAAATAACAGCATCCCTTCCTCAATACTGGTGTTAATCTCATGAAACCCCCCACAATAAAAAGAAGAAAAATGGGAAATGATATTTTTCTCAAAGGAAATAAGGCATATTTTAAGACAATTAAGAATTCATGTGTTTTGTCATTTAGAAAATGTACCCAAATTAAAATTTTTGTAATGATTAATGTACAACCCCAATTCCAAAATGCAATAAAATCAAGAATCTGTGATTGTTTATTCTCTTTAACTTTTATTTAATTGACAAAAGTACAAAGAAAAGATTTCCAAAGTTTTCACTGACCAATGTAAGTGTATTTTGTAAATATGAGCAAATTTTGATTTTGATGGTTGCAACACACTCCAAAAAAGTTGGGACAGAGGCATGTTTAACACTGTGTCACATCAACGGTCCTTTTAATTACAATGTTTCATTGTTTAGTCTGTGATTGTTGTTGTCCGATTCTCCTTTTCATGATGAGCCATACATTTTCAATAGGAGACAGATCTGCTGGCCAGTCTAGCGCATTCGCTCTGTCTACGAAACCACGCTATTGTAGGACATGCAGAATGACACCTGGCATTGTCTTGATATAATAACCATGGACTTCCCATGAAAGACATCATCTTGATGGCAGTATATGTCTCTGTACAATCCCAATATATGCCTCCATGTCAATAGTACCTTCGCACATATGCCAGTCACCCATGCTGTTTGCTCTGCTGCACCCCCACACCATGACAGACGTTTGCTTTTGCTTCTGTCGCTAAGGAAAGTCTGGATGGTCCCTTTGGTCTTTGGGACTGAGAACTTGAAATCCATTTTTCCCGGAAACAAGTTGAAATGTGGACTCATCTGAGCACAGCACACATTTTCACTGTCTTTTTGACTATCTGAGATGAGCTCTGGCCCAGAGAACCAGGCAGCGTTGCTGCATAGAATTGATGTATAGCTTTTCTCCTAGAGTAACAGATATTGAAGTTGCATTTCTTGATGCAGCAGCATGCTGTGGTAAATGACAGTGGTTTTCAGAAGTACTCCTGAGCCCATGTGGCTATATTGAACACCGCAGCATGACGGTTTCTTATGCAATGCCGTCTGAGGGCTCAAATGTCAAGCACATTCAACTGAGGTTTCCTGCCTTCCTGCCTGAAAATCCGTTCACTTGGCCGCCATATTTGCAACGCCTCTGGACAGCTCAAACAAAACCAAGTCCTATCTAAATGAATGGGGGAATCTTGAAATCTCAAAAACTGCTTGCTGAACTCGTGATTAAATTACATATTTCAAATCAGCAACAAAATCTGGAATGAACTGCCCCATGAATGTTGTTTCTTATGCTCAAATAGTGTTTAAAAAGCTTATTTTTCAGGCTAGACCAGCCAATGCGTATGTGTAGTTCCAATGCACTTATGACTGTGCATGCGCATCAGCTGCTCTAGCTTCAGGTTTCTATGGGAACCGGAGCTTCTAACGGCCGCTGCAAGTGATCCAATGACTTTACCAATCAACGATTGGCTCATTCATTTAGACGGCGAGACTATTCCGCCATATTGCGCTTTGCAGTTTCTCCCATTCATAAGTATAGGAGTGAACCATCTTTGTATTTCTATAGTCTTTGCCTGTATGTACTGTGATTTCTTTGGATTCCCTGAATCTTTTCACAATATTATGTATGGTACTTGGTGAAAGACCTAAATTCTTTGCAGTTTTGCATTGCGAAATGTGATTTTTAATTAGTTTGACACTTCTCTTGTGAAATTTGGCACAAAGTGATGAGCCATGTTCCAGCTTTGCTTTCAAAGACTGAGATGCTCCTTTTATACCCAAACATGATACCTTGACCTATTACCAGTTGACCTGCTTACTGTGAACTGTTTCAAAACAGTTTAACATGGATATTCTATAACCTTTTCACTTTTATTTTGCCTCTGTCCCAACTTTTTGGAGTGTGTTGCAGCCATCAAAAACAAAATTTGTTTATATTTACAAAATACATTTACGCTGGTCAGTGAAAACTTTGGAAATATTTTCTTTGTACTTTTGTCAATTAAATAAAAGTTGAAGAGGATGAACAAATCAGAGATTCTTGATTTTATTGCATTTTACAAAATGTCCCAACTTCTCTGGAATTGGGGTTGTAGTTTGGAGTTTCAATTAAAAAATATTCTCAAAAGAATTTCTCAAAAATGAAAATTAGCATAAAGGCAGTACAGCTATAAACTAATGTATAAAACACTTAAATCTTGTAGAAATTTTTTTTTCTAATTAATAATGAAATTTTTGCAGTAACGAGAACTGAAAAGAGTGACAAAATGTAAATAATACAATACAAAAAGTTAACGGCCCTAAAATATGCAAAATATGATTAAATTGTGTTTTTAAAAAGTGCTTAAATCACAGTTGATAATTGATTTTGGTTTGTTCACTTGTCATCATTCATCATTTAACAGTCAGGTTGAGAGCAATGCATTGTGGGGTGGGTAGAGTATCTCTAGATTTATTTTAGTATTATTTATATTCTATTATAGTATTTATTAATATTTTGAATTAGCTTATATATTTATATTTTCAGTATAATTTTAGTTTAGGTTTTAGTAATTATGTGCTTTTTTATTTTTATTTTTTTATTTAGCTTTAATGCATTGTTATTTTATTTTAGTAATTTTAGTATTTTAAAAACTTAGAAATGTTGCCTCGGTAACATTAGTTTTTCATCTAACACTTATATTTCAGCTTTATTTTAATTACTCAAAACCATTTTTAATAGTTTCATTTTGAATTAAAAAGAACAACTATTGCTACATCTATTGCTCAGATGTTGTGTCTACTGCTCTGCCTTTTGTCAGTTAATAATATCATCCTCGCTCATGTGTGAAATGATATCAGTGATACTACTGTGTGCTCGTGTGCTTGTGTTTTCACAGGGAAAGAGGATACTCCATCTCTGAGGGGTTTGTGTGGTTCCTTAACCTCAATGGCCAGTTACAAATCTCTGGCCAGTCTGAAGTCCAGTGAGTATCTAGCCAGTCCAACAACAGACATGACCAGCCCAGGACTGACTCCGTCCTGAGAGACAAGTATGGACATATAAACACATACACAAACACACCGGCCTGCTTCAGTTGGTGTGGGCTTCGAATTGAAGTGAAGAAACGAAAAGCTACCTATCGGTACCATCCTCGGAGCTTCTAAGAGACATTTCAGCTAGACAAGATGAAACCCCAGTGCTGTCCTGACTGGTTTTAGTTCAATTTGAAGTGCAATTTCATTTTCAGATGTGAACATTTGGTCGTTGAAATCCGTAGCTAGTGTAAGCATTAGCACTAGTGAATATTAAGCATAATGTATCATGATGAACGACAATCTTGACTCAGGACATCAGTGAATTTCAGTGAATCTACCCAGTTCAAATGTCTGCTGTTTTTGAAAAGTCCTCAGATAAAGGTTTTAATTTTTGCTTCTGTTCATTAAATTTGTCTTGTGTGGAGTTATCCTGAATTACTTTATTACTTTTAAATTTGATTTAACTTTATGTCTCACTATTTTATTTTATTTTAAATGTTAGATTGAATGTTTTATTTAATTTAATATTTTATTGTATTTTAACTTCTTGTCTCACTATTTTATTTTAATTTTAAATATTAGATTTCATTTTAATTGCAAGCCTCCTCTTAAAACCACTTTTCTTTATAAATTACATCAATTATTGTATTTAATCTAGCCCCTCTCTACACATTTTGGTCCCTTTACAAAAAAAACAACTAAAATCGACATGCCACGTAAAATAACTTTTAATCTTTTTTAACACAGCTTTTAAGATATTAACATAAACATATATAGCTGTGATATTCAGCAAGAAAAATATTTGTGACTTTACCCTAATTGGATCCATCAGAAATTGTTTGAATTGTGAGAAGTGGCTGTTCCATATCAGAATGATAAAACTGGAGCCCTAATAATATTAAATCCGATTCGATTATGACAGAAATGTTAACAACAATACTGCTTTGTTCACTTGGCTTCATTTGTCTTTTTAGGGAGTAAGAGGAATATGATTTCAGACATTTCTCTGGTTTGCTGGATGTGGATGCTAATACATTTATTTCTTGTCTCTGGCTTTTAACTGAAGTGTTTGAGATTCAGTCTGTCCTCTTACATGGAGAGGTCTTACATATTCATCAGTTCTGTGATTTACATAATCATACAGCACTCAAACATTGGTTTTGCATTTTTCCCACCGTCACTCTCAGATAGTGGCTAATGTGCACTGGTGTAAAGCATTGCCATGCATTTATAGAATAAGAATAAGAATAATATGGTGCATATTGGACTGGAACAAGAATGTATTCAGAATCAAAGATCTTTAACTTAATTTGTAAATGTCTGAACAAGTTTTGTCAATTTAATGGGATTAATTATAAAAAAATAAGACTAAAAAGTTATTTGAGTTAATCATTTCCTCTAATTTATGTGTAAATGCTGTAATTTCCTACCTCCAGAGTAATTTTGTTTTTTGACTGTATAATGAGGCTGTGGACTATAGGCCAGTGATGTTCTATGACATGGACATAAACAATATATTGACTTCAAAGCCAATTTTTTAATGTCCATTCCATGCTTTTTTTTTTTATCTGCCGCAATTCTCTTCATTAGAGGGCCCTTTTTTTGTGGTTAATTTGATTATAAAACCAGAATGTAAAATTAATGTGCAGTATTTAATTAATTTTGAATCCATTGACTGCCCTAGTCTGAACCCATTTTTATTTAAATGGAAGGTTTAATTTTAGAATTAATTGATAAAGTTGTGTTTGAAGTTCAAGTTGAATACTCCTAATACTGCTGCTGATAATTATATTAAAAAAATTCCATTAAATATTACTAGTGTGATTTGATCATAAAACAGACCTGTTTATAAAATCAGTTTGAGAGGCATGCCAAGCCATGGGTTATATATATATAAAAATAATTAAAAGTGTTAAGAAATGTATGATTACTCATGAGCATCAGTACAGTCATAACAGAAGTTCCAGGGAAACACGTATGCAGAATTCCCTTTGTTGCTTCTCATTAAAAATAGTCTTGTCAGCTCGTACACATTGCCTTGCCGAATATCCATGTTCTTAGTGTTGAAGAATGTCTCGTCTGCCTGTGTGTGACTTTAGTTCTGTACTGCAGCAATACATGTGTTACATGTGAAATGCATGTTTTACACTGTTCAGAGCTCGTCTTTTCAGAAGCCAGTACATATAAATGTGCATCTCAAGTTTTTTTTTGGAGATTCTTACAGCACTGTTTGATCTAAAATGTGCAATTAAATGTGTATAGTGGAATGAAGGAAATGCATTTCAGTATTTGTGTTACTTTTCAGTTTCAAGAGCTTTAGCCTTTACATTTGAGAAAAGTTAACACTTGTTTGAAACTCTGCAGAGTTGTCGACTTTACAGACATTTTTGAATGTATTTTGTTTCTCAATGCTTTGACATCTGTTTTTGTGATTGAGTTTTTCCTTTAATTTTCTGTTGCACGGTGACAGAAATAAATGGGGTGAGGATAAAGAGAGCGCACTGAGATGAATATCATATATTCAGCTAATTATAATTTAGCCTCAATATGTTTAGTCAAATTTCACTTTATGTCCTCATCTATGATCATGTTTTTTCAATAAATTCAAATACAGGCTTGGCTGAATGCTGGATTTGTCTCGTTGGAATACTAGCTTACAGAGCACTTTGTATGCATTCTGCAATTAATATTTTTTCTCATCATGTTGCATGTTTAGTTTGGTGTTATCAATATAAATTAATTGCAACTGTGCAAAAACAAAGTAAACATTGCTGAAATTAATTCTGATTCTTTCATCACACTGGAAACGGAAGGTAAATACGTAGATTGCAATTTTGTACATCACGTATGCGCTCCTAGCTCAAGTGACATAAATCTGCAAATCTAATTAAAATAACTAGAGACAATATTCTGCACTGAATAAAGAAATCAAGACAAATTGTAAATCATTCTTCATTACTGAAGCACTTAAAAAGCAAAGGACAAACAGTGCAATTTAAAAAGTTTAAAAAGCTGTGAATATTCACACTTAATTGTTAGGCATTGGGTCAAGACATATATTAATCAACAATTAAAAATCAATTATTTAAGTAAAGAAAAATGAAAATCCCCTCATCAGTCTCATTTTTGGCACCATTTGCACACACAAACACAAACCTCGAAAATACATGACTGAAACAATACTAAGACATTTAACTAACAATTAAAAGTCAACAAGCCTGAACAGGTATGGGAATACATTTGGTGTCAATTTACTAAAAAAAAATAATAATAAAAAAATAAAAGGGGGGTGGGTGGGTGGTATGTTTCTTCACCTTTTTTAATTAGCAAATTTAAAAACAAAAATATTAAGCTATACTTTTATTATTTATTATATTTTCAATAATGTAACCTAAGTGGAAGATGCTCTGTTACTTGTAAATATTTACTAGAGAAAGTAAATACTGATTTATTTCACAGCAACTCTACAAGCTAATCTCTCTTTTAGACAGACAGCAAGAGTGATTGCATGTTGGGAAAATTTGTGGAGTAATTTGTGGTTAATTTAAAGGTCTGTGATCAAGTGTTCTTCTAAATCAGTGGTTTGGTGTGTGAGATCACGTGCTGGGCTGCAGTTGTGTCACCCTATGTTTCTTCTGGTTGTAACTGTGGAAAAAAGCTTTTCCGAACTCATATGTGCTGATCATTATAGCACACGCCGGAGCCACTTTAATCAGCCTCGGCAGAAAACCTGAGGATAAGAGACAGAGAGAAATCTGAGCTGTACTGCTGAGACATCTAGTGGTGACTTGAAAATCATGGTTCCAAATATATATATAGCGGGTAAAATAAACATCGAACATGTCACCATTTTTCTCAGTAAATACATTTCTAAAGGTGCTGTTGACTTGAAATTTTCACCAGATATCGGTAACAACACAAGTAATCCATATATACAAAGAAAACAAAACAAGTAAGTTCAGAAATTAAGTTGTGTGTAATAAAATGCAATGACACAGGGAAAAACTATTGAACACATGAAGAAAGGGAGGTGCAAGAAGGCATGGAAAGCCAAGACACCAGCTAAAATCTATCAGTAATTAGAAAGCAATCCTGCCCCTAGTCAGTGGAAATTAATATTAGCTGGTTCAGTCCCAACACCTACAGTACCAGGATGATGAAGATGAAACAAGGGTGACAATGATCCCAAACACAGCCAAGGAAACTCTCAATTGGTTTCAGAGAAAGAAAATAAAGCTGCTAGAATGGCTCAGCCAATCACCTGACTTGAATCCAATAGAAAATAAGAACTAAAGATCAGAGTTCATAGAAGAGACCCACAGAACCTTCAAGATTTGAAGATTCTGTGGAAGAATGGGCTAAAATCACACCTGAGCAATGCATGGGACTAGTTTCTCCATAAAGGAGGCGTCTTAAAGCTGTCATTACCAACACAGGCTTTTGTACAAAGTATTAAATAAATTTCAGTAGTTCAATATTTTTTCCCTGTGTCAGTCAATTTTATTACACATAACTTAATTTCTGAACTCATTTGTTTTGTTTTATATGTATGAATTACTTGGGTTGTTACCGACATCTGGTGAAAATTTCATATCGACAGCAATTTTATATATATATATAAATACAGGTTGCATTTAACTGATCAAAAATTATCAAAAAGAACAATTATAGAATAAAAATAAATCAAATATAATTATATTTCAATCATATGTTATTTGTAATTTTCTATTCATCAAAGGTTTGTGAAAAAAAGTGTCACAATTTCCACAAAAATATATGTTTTCAATATTGCACAGCTTTTTTCAGCATAATAATAATAAGAAATGTTTCTTGAGCAGCAAATCAGCATATTAGAATGATTTCTGAAGAATCATGTGACTGAAGACTGGAGTAATGATGCTGAAAATTCAGCTTGCATCACAGAAATAAATTACATTTTAGATATATTTAAATAGAAAACATTTATTTTAAATTGTAATAATATTTCACAATTTTAATAAATGGTATATCTTATTGATCCCAGATTTTAGAACGGTAGTGTGTTCTATATGAACATATATTTACCTGCAAATAGTCCTGATACTCCATTTTCAGCAACTATCCTTTTCATCACATAATATGTGCTGGATGAGACTTGTGTGGACACTACACAGACAACACTGCACATTAATGTCATATTCTGATTTGATTATACAAGTAAAACCAAAGCTCTGAATCCCAATTATAGAAAACATATTTACATCATTTCACCTGAATACTCACATTTCATTGTCTGCAGTTCACCCAGTTCTACCTGTCGCTTTGTCTTGACCACATCAAACGGCAGTGTGACGATTGATGCAAACTAAAACAAGAAAATACAGGCGCTTGACATATTAGGACATGTTTTTATTTACAATACAAATGTGATGTGGCCAAACACATCCTGGATATTTCAAAATATGCTCAGAGTGATGGGATCACATGATTGGACCCAACATATGCATGTATTAAATACCAGTAAATGAGGCCCATGAGAGCTCTGATGTAAATCACAAACTCACCGATCCAGACAGCGCTCCAGCTGTGAATGTGATGGCAAAGGTTGGATCTGTAGAGTCGTAGTATTGACAGAGCCAGGCTTTACCCTTCTCATAGTTAAACCAGTACATAGCTGAGGGGAAACAGAAAGTCAGATAAAAAATGAAGAAACAGCAGCAAACAATACACGTTCAAACAGTGATATGCAGACCCCTTAAAAATATGGTCAAATAGAAAACATTCTGCTATTCCGTGGTGTACCTCTGTTCAAAAGTTAGGGTTGAAAAGATTTTTTTTTAAGTTTTTGAAAGAAGTTTTATGCTCACTAGGGTTATTACAGTTAACTAAAACTACACAAAAACTTTTGTTCTTGAAATAAAATAAACTACATAACCATCGCCCACTTTTTTTTTTACTGTGTTTTTGTGATCGTTTTAAACGTTTAACTGAAATAAATATTTTTTAAAAATAATAATATCAGCTAGTTGCCACGGCAACATTTCTCATTATCATTTAGTTAAGTTTGATGTACTAAAAGAACTAAAACTGAAATAAAAATGAATAAAAAAATATAGACTGCTTAAAAAACAAATAAAACACAACAAAAATACTAAAACTTTGTTTAAAATTAAAACAGAAAATATAAAAATAAAAACTATAATATTATCTCAGTGAAACTAAAATAACTCTGATGTTCACCAAGGCTGTATTTATCTGATTAAAAAAATAAAGTAAAATAAGTAGTATGGAGAAATATTATTTTAAATAGTATTTTAAAACAGCTGCTTTCTAGTTTAACATATGTTAAAATGTAATTTATTCCTGTGATGCAAAGCTGAATTTTCAGCATCATTACTATAGTCTTCAGTTTCACATGATCCTTCAGAAATCATTCTAATATGCTGATTATACTGAATGCTGAATATGCTGACTATCAGTGTTAAAAACAGTTGTGCTGCTTAATAATTTTGTGGAAACTGTGATTTATAGATTTTCTTTAATGAATAGAAAGTTCAAAAGAACAGTGTTTATTTGAAGTGTTAACAAATATCTTTGCTGGCACTTTTGACCAATTTAATGCATTCTCAATGAATAAAAGTATTAAAAAAAATCTGATCCCAAATTTTTTTTGGCAATCAGTGGGCAACACTGCTTACATTTTTTACATATGAAAGCAACAACAGTATTAATATGGAGTAATGCAAAAATACAGAGCTGGACATTTCGCAAACAAGTCTACAGGAGGAAGACATTATTATAAAGTTTATATAAATAAATTATAGAATGCAATAATTTTATATAATATAATTTAAAGTATATAATTTGTGTGTGCATATCATTGGCATTTCAAAAACATTCATTAAAATTTACATTCAGAACTTTCAGTTTTATATTAGTTTTTGTATTTTTGAGTCTTGTGTTTATAAATCAAGTGCATAATATGAAGGCTGTGAGTGTTTGACCTGAGAAGGGGATGTCTCGCAGCAGCGTGGGTCCCCAACCCCTCCACAGAGACCGCCAGCCCTCGCTGTGCAGCGCTGACCGGATCACGGCGCTCAGCTCCCGGTACGACTGCTTCTCAGACTGCATTTTAGTGCGGATCAGCTCCAGGGGGCTGATTACTGTAGCCGACCCCACTGACACACGCAGAAAACTCATGTGAAGCCAGGCACACTTTGATATAGAAGGTCAGCATGCGGAGAAAAGGTCAAACACTTCATCAACAGGGTTAAACGTTACCTCTCGCGATGGCGCCGGCCAACAGCGGCGCATAATCTGATCGGTCACCCATCCTGAGCTTGAGAACAGCACATAGCTGATCGTAACATGTGAAATAGATGACGGTTGCAGGCACTGCCATCACTCTACAAAGGGAAATGCATTTCATTATTTGTGTCCCAGCAATGGTCAGTTGGGTTTGGACAGCAGATACGTAACACTCACAGTGTTGGAGGAAGACCGCTCCATAGAGACCTGATTCCTTCCATACGTATAATCTTAATAAAGGCATCCTGGAACAGAAGAACAGAGTGTTTGAATGAGTTAAACCTATCGGTAATATTTAGATATTTAAAAAACATCACAGGTAAAGAGACACTGTATTCACATCACAATTTTATGTGGTTTAGCTTACCAAAGTGCCGGAGAAACGACCAGGTGCTTTGTACCACACCTTTGAATTGCCATTCTCACAGACGCATATATGATCCATCAGGCCATTACAGTACACAAAACATTTTCCTGCAAATCGTCAAAAAATGAGTGAGTGAGGTTTGACTTCTTTTGAAGAGAAAACAGCTCAAGCTTACCTTTGGGAAAAGGATTCCTTTGTGCCTGCAATCTGATTTTCACCACATCCAGAGGTGTTACTGTGAACATGACCAAAACAGAATTATGATTATATAGTTATATTTTAATAAACAGGTGAACATGCCTTCAAACTTGCATAAAAAGGTTTGGAGCCTTTTTATGTTTTTGAAAGACGTTTCTTATGATTACCACGGCTGCATTTATTTGGTCAAAAATACAGAAATCAGTACTATTTTGAAATATAATTACAATTTACAACAATTGTTTTCTATCTGAATATATTTTCAAATATAATGTGTTCCTGTGATGGCAAAGGTGAATTTTCAGCAGTCATTATTCCCCCCTCCCAATTTAAACATATTTAAACTGTCAATCCATAACACTGTGTACTTATAAGAAATGTTTCAAATAATGTCAAGACATGGTACAGACTATTAATAAACTCCTATTAGACTCCAGTCTATTTTAGATTAATAGATTCACTTTAACCAGACATTGTCCTTTACTGAAAATCTAAACGAAATATATATGTATTTTTTATTTTATTTATATACTTAATTACATATTGGCTTTATTAAATGTGACCTTGGACCACAAAACCAGTCTTAAGTAGCTGGGGTATATTTGTAGCAATAGCCAAAAATACACTGTATGGGTCAAAATTATTGATTTTTTTTTTTAATGCCAAAAATCATTAGGACATTAAGTAACGATCATGTTCCATGAAGATATTTTGTAAATTTCCTACTGTAAACATATCAAAACTTAATTTTTGATTAGTAATATGCATTGCTAAGAACTTCATTTGTACAACTTTAAAGGCGCTTTTCTCAATATTTTTATTTTTTTGCACCCTCAGATTCCAGATTTTCAAAATGTTGTATCTCGGACAAATACTGTCCGATCATAACAAACCATACATCAATGGAAGGCTTATTTATTCAGCTTTCAGTTGATGTATAATCCTCAGTTTTGAAAAATGTACCCTTGTGACTGGTTTTGTGGTCCAGGGTCACAAATATCATATTCAAATGTGTATTTAGTAAAAAGTAAATATCAAGCTGTCACTTACCAGATGCTATGCAAATCAATTTACAGTACAGTATTTCTATGGTACTTTTAACAAGAAACACATCAAATCTAAATTATATAGTTATTCTCATTGAATCTAAATTTATAGTCCATTCACAAAATATATAGTGTTACGAAAATACGCATCAGACTACATCATTCTGACCCACTTTGCATTCTAAAGTGCAGGGGCGGCGCCAGAGAATTTTGAATGCAGGTGCTGAGGGGGTGCTAGATCATTGACAGGGGGAGCTGGGCAATTAATAGAAAATATGACCAAAACAGGTTATTATTTTTCATATGAATAATAAAATCACCCAGTCGATTTTGTAACATTTTATTACATGGTTATTTGACTCATCACTTTTTTTTCTTTTTTTTTGGCCGTTCACTCTGACGTTAATTTTGATGAATATTTTGACACTTTTTTTTTTTTGAAAAAAAAAGAAAAAAAAAGTGATGAGTCAAATAACCATGTAATAAAATGTTACAAAATCGACTGGGTGATTTTATTATTCATATGAAAAATAATAACCTGTTTTGGTCATATTGTCAGCTGTTTATGAGTGTGGGAGTATTATCGAAGCATGGAGGCGTCTGCACAATCCCTTATTGCTTTTTTTTTTTTTTTTTTTTTTTTTCTGCGGAAAGAACTTAAAATACATAGCCGATCCGTCATTTTTGGATGCGCTTTCTGCCGTCTCATGCAGTCTCCGTGAAATTCAGCGCGTCACAACAATGAACCGGTAGCACAATCTGATAGGTAGCATGTTTCGTCGGTACACCGGCCCACATACATTAAATCTAGGCCTATAGAAAGCTTGAAATGGACGCTATAGTATTATACGAACCAATTCAAACAAAAACAAATATTATTATGCAGTCTGTATGAAAATGTGCATTTCTAATTGCACGTCCATTAATGTGGAGATGGCGAGTCAGCGTCGGCATTCGGCAGCTTCATGTTTGCAGCCAACATTGAGAAAGCACTAGTTTAGTAATAAATAATAAAAAAATGTCTTCTTTTTCCCAGACGCATTCATAATCATTACTTTTGCAGGTGCTTTGCGACAAGCTTTATGCGCGCACTTGAGCGCGGGATCGGCTATAATACGCAAGTATGCCTAACTTATATTAAAGTTATTTTATTAATTAATTTAACATAAACATGCAACTAGTTGACTAGAAGAATCTTTAGTCGGGCACAGGCCTAAATGATCAGACTTGTGGTTTTTGCATGGTGGATAGTTAAATGGATAAAAAAAAAAAAATCCCATAGAAGGAACCGATCCATTTTTAAAACAAAATGCTATGACATTACGAAAAGTGCGACTGCAAATTACGTCATGATGTATTGCTTTGCATGTTATGCATGCGTAGGGTGACCATACGTGCCATTTTTCCAGGACGCGTCCTGGCCAGGATTTCTATATTGCTTTGATTCAAAGTACCTCGAGAGCGTTTCGAAAACATAAGGAACCGATGTCATACACCGATCGGTCTGCACACGCAAACAAAGCCAAATCCTAGATATAGGCAATATAGAAATCCTTGCCAGGATGCGTCCGGGAAAAATGGCACGTATGGTCACCCTATGCATGCGTAATGAGTCAAATGTTTATATATATATATATATATATATATATATATTGTTTATTTCATCTTCTTTATTTTTGGGGGTGCTATGGGGGTGCTTTGGTCTTTCTTGGGGGTGCTGAAGCACCTGCTAGCCCCTCCCTAGCGCCGCCCATGCTAAAGTGAATAAGTTCATATATTTTCCCGTATGTTAGAGAATCGTTTATTAAATCCATAGTCTCTTACCAAACAGCGACGTAATAACTGCCCCAGAGCAAGACGCAATCATCTGCTGGACGGGTGTAATGTTCCCCTTGGGGACTGAAGAACTTTTCTGAGAGCTCATCTCCAAGCCTGCGATGTAGAGAAAGTTCCGATGAATCTGGATGTACAGACTCCAACCTCACTCTTTACTGGGTGACTGCCATGTGCCAAAAATGGAACTTGTTGAACGAGCTCCCACCTACTGTACCGTACTGTACTGTACTGTAATAGATCTGAACATATAAACCGGGTTTATTCCATTGACCTTTATCAGTTATCATTACAACTGAATTTCCAAATGACGCTAACAGCAAATACTATGTAACCCCGAAAAAAAAACAATGTCATCAATACAGTCCAAAGATGCTAATGAATTCACCTGATTCATTAGGAGTTTCACGCTACTGCACTAGTGTGCGCCATTGCGCTTACCCAACATGACATGTGTTTGTGTAGCAGTGTGTTTCGCACCAGCAGATTCATAACTTCCGGCTATTTAAATTTCGCCATTGGACACAACAGAGCACTCGTGGACGCGACAGAGTAGCGAAATCATATTTTATATTCTTAACATTCTTTTTCTTATTAATATTCTACATAAAAATCAAGTTGTTTATATTGGTGTAATTGACGTTCAAATGTCAGCGCTTTGCGGCGTCGTTTTTGAAATGTCAAAAAAAATATACGTCGAATCTCCCTTCGTGAACTCCAAGATTACAGCAAGTTTTGTGGGAGTGGAGAGTCTCGAGCGGGAAAATGGAAACGGGTTGCGTCGAGTGTTTGTTATGAAAATATTTACAAATAGTAGAGGCATTTAACGCAGTGTTGTGTTTTTAGTTTAGTGTTTTAATCAAGGACCGCTTATAAGTAATGCTGCTATATGTTGGCGGTATAACTAGCTGGTTTAGCCGAGTTTAGGGCTGTAACCGTTAGCAGTAGAAGTAAAAGCTCCATGATGAAGCACGAATCTTTCTCCAGGTGTAAGGACAGAGGTGCTGTGCTGTTTATCTCTTTTAATTAACTCATTCAATTAGCTCTTTTTTTGTAAAAGTATTCTTTGAAAATAACAATGCTTTAGGAAACTTTCATGATTATGCTGTTCCGTATATAACGTTACACTGAATATGTATGTATGTATATTGTTTATATCAGTCTAATTGCGCAATATTGATCTTCACAGATTCAAAACTGGACGGACATAATAGTACAACATCTAAAAGCAAAATTAAACCCACATGTGATGCTCTTCAGAACAAACCTTTTAAAGGGAGAATATTTTACTTGGATTTGCCATGGAATATGAAAACACAACTCTTGGAAAATGACATCAAAACACTTGGTGGTGTAAGTAGTTGCTTTAGAAACTTACTGAAGACTAGTTTAATAAGCTTCACGTTGTATACAGTGTACTTGTGTTCAGTTCTCTTGATGTAAACTGCTTCATTTAAACAGTGTATTAGATGTTTTATATCTGTTTCTCTGTAAGAGTTCTAACAGTCTGGAACTTCAAAAAAAAAAAAAAAGGGAATTTATTCACCTTCAGGACATCCAAGATATGGATGAGTTTGTTTCTTCATCAGAACAGATTTGGAGAGATTTAGCATTACATCACTTGCTTAGCAATGGATACTCTGCAGTGAATGTGTGTGGTCAGAATGACAGTTCAAACAACAGATAAAAACATAACTGTAATCCACACGACTCCAGTTGTTAAATTTCTCCAAATCTGTTCTGATTAGGAAATGACCTCATCTACATTGCGGATGGCCTGAGGGTGAGTTAATTCACGTGCACATGTAATCACAGATGTAGTAACCTCCTGTATGTTCTGCTCATCAGACAGTGGAAAAGTTCTTCAGTAAGGAGATCAGGTATCTTGTGTCCAGTAAGCCAGAGGCTCGTTATGCCCAGCGTCTCCTGCCGGACTCTCCTGCTCCCAGTCCAGATTCAGGTGTCAGTTCCCCTCATCCTAGCAGCAGGAGGGAAAGTCATGGGCACAGGGGCAGTTCACAGGGAGTCACAGATACGGTTAGTCAGGATGCATTTTTTTTCTTTTCAACTTCACTGCCATAGATATTGTTTCTTGGTTTCCTAAGTAAAAAAAACAAACAAAAAAAACACTAAGCATTTTAAAATTGTGATTTATAAGCCTCAAAATTATATTACATGTTTAAAGTCTTCAAAATGTCATTGTAAATTTATGCAGTTAATATTCTTATTTTTATGCTCAATTAAATTTTAAAGTGGAGTGGCTAACAGCAACACACAAACAAAGTGGTCCAGTAATACTGATGAAATGTCACAGGTGTATATTTCTAGACTTTGAACACGGCTCAACCAATCCTAATCAAGGACTGGAACTGTTTTATCATTGGTTTTTAATGTTTTTTATATATATATATATATATATATATATATATATATATTTATTTATTTATTTATTTAATTTTTTTTTTTTTTGATATTCAGCAGTGTTTTTTCAAGTCAGAGTTAATATGTTCTTGTGTTCTTGGAAAACCATGTTTGTTTTTAGGGTTGCAAAAAGGTGGAAAATTTCTAGTAAATTTTGGGAAAATTCCAGAAATTTACTAGAAAATTTCCAGCCCTTTGCAACCCTTTTTGTTTTATGTTTACTTTTTTTGATTATGATGAATTGAATGTTCAGAATAATATTACTTATTTGAAAAAAGATTTTTTAACAGTGTTAATACATTTAATGTCATTTTTGGTCAATTTAACACATCCTTGCTGAATAAAAGTATTCATTTCTTTAAAGTCTTACTAATCCAAAAAGTTTAAATGTTTTTGAGGAAAAACACTGACATGTCTTTTGCTGGAATTTCACAGGCAGCTGTAAGTCGAGGCAAATCGCTTGTGGAGAGAGTCGTTAAAGAACAAGTTAGTCAGTCTTTATCATGCATTGTTTGTTTGTGAATGAACTCTGCGGCTATCTTGAGTAGTTTATCAGTACTCTGGTTTTCTTTAGGAACGTGTTCAGATGAATGGGATCTTGGCAAACGCTGTGGAATGGGGGATCAAAGTCCTACATGTTGACGGTAGTACTTTTGTCATCATTATTAATACTTGCATTGTTAAAGAAATGAGATGTGGTTTCAGTATTACATGATCTTTTATCCTTGGCTTCCGAACAGATGTTATTTCATATGTTGACAAGAAGAAATCAAAAATCATTGCAGTGAATGCAGCTAATCCAGTGGTGAAAGGAGCTGTGAGTAGTTTTATGTTTATAGCACAAATGTAAAAATTTAAAAATGAACCATTGAAAAACACTATTGTTCTACCACTTTTCTAAATATTGGACTTCGTAAACAACTATAAAGTTTGCCTTTTACTGTCCTAAAGAGAAATCTGTGGAGCTGCAAAAGATTCTGTGCAGGGCTGCATATTATTCTGTTGTTTCTGTATATATTCAGTTTATCACTCTTTATTTTTAGGCCAGCATTCAGCACACAGAGAAAAATCTATATCACAGACACAATGGTAAGTAGATAGTAAAGAACCTTTTTAATTTGTTGCATCTTCCACTTGAAAAAGGTTAGTTGATGATATTATAGCCATCTTTAGATGACGTTGTTCAAATGTTTTTATTTCCAGCTGGAAGAATTCGTCGACCATTTGTGAAAGTAGAAGACTCAAGCAGGTGTGTTTTCTTTGTTGATTTTCTTGAGTTTTACCTTTCGTGTTACTTGTCTGGTTTAATAATGTGGTGTTTTTGCAGACATTATCGTCCCATCTACCTTCCCCTGTCCAACATGCCTGTGTGCAACGTCCGGTCTCTTCCACCCTGCAGTCCGTTCCTGATGAATGAACATGGAAAGGATGATCCAAAGAAGCGACACAAAGAGCAAAGGTAAAATCAGAATCAGTAGTATCTTTTTGTAATGCAGTCATTTTTGAGGTTTTTTTGTGTTGTGAATGAGATTGTGTTTTGCCACAGGTCTGGAGGGGAACGAGGAGCTCGTGGAAAGAAAGAGAGGCGCAGAGGACATGAAGGGAGAGAAAAGAGGAAAGGAGGGTACTGTGAGTGCTGTGAAGTCAAATTCGACAACCTAAAGGTGGTACGTATTGGAAACGATAGAAAGCCAGTCAAGTTTAAATGAACACTTTGCATATGCTGTTTCTCGTCTGAAAAAAAAAAAAAAAAAAGACAATAATTATGCATTTTGGGCTGAACCAGGATTTGCATAAAATGCATGACATCTGTGCTCACTTTTTCTAACCTTCTGACCACCAGCACCTGGAGAGCAAGCAGCATCAGGCTTTCTCTAAGAGTGAAGAGTACGGAGTTGTGGATCGAGTCACTGCAGGACTGACCTGCGACATTATTAACATTGGCATGCACTGCAGAAGGTACAAACGTGTCATTAAAAATTATACTTTTCCTTATTGTTTAGTTTTTTTTTTATTTTTTTAACTGGCCTTATGACAGCACTGTGTCAATATCTCTCTGCCATAGGGTGAAATGCAGTACCTCAACCCCTGTTCTGTGTGCTGGAGCCATGTTGCCGGTAAAGGAAGATGTGGGATCTGTGAATGGTGGTTTGAGACAGGAAAGTGAGGGGTCTTTGCTTTGGAGCTCTACAGCAAAGCTACCTTTCTCAGAACAGACCAGAGAAAAACCTCTGTCGGTTCGCAAACGCAGCAGGGGCCAGTGTGAATTCCCTCAGAGCAACAGGGACAGCTTGTTCGACCAATCCGACATTCCAGAGAAGTCCCAGTCTAAGCGTGGATCCTTTGAGTGGGAATTCCACTCGCGGAAATCTGAAGCTGCATCTCTTCTCAGCAGAGAGCAGAACTGTGACTCTAATGCACTTGAATGCAGGACAGACCAACAAAACAGGACAAACCCTGACATGCACACAGCTCAACAGTTCAGTGAAAGAGACCGAGAATCGTTAACAGGAATTGAATGCTTTAGGACTATCTTCTGTGAAGTTTATTCACAAAGTATTCCATTAAATCAAGTCGGAAACTCAGCTCTTTGGCCTTTAGCCTGCACAGAACCCGAACCGGACCTTGACACCCCCACTAATTCACTGCAGCGTAAGGTTCGGAATGTCAGATCCAGAAGAAGAAAGCAAGCTCCAGCCTTGCACATCGAATCCAGTAAAGAGAGAGAATCATTGAGCGCTCTTGCACCTGTTAAACCTGTACAGGAGTGTGAGAACCCACCTGCTTCTCTCCTGGACCTGTGGCAGCTCTTTCAGTCCAGTGACAACATGGATGAAGACTTTAAGGGTTTTTGAGATGAGTAAGATGAATTGAACACACATGTATGTGTTGTAAAAGTTGTTACTATGCCAAATAATATATATTAATAAATCTGTTGTTCATTAGTACAATGGAAAACTGCATTTTCACCATACAGGCTTTAAAAGAAAATTTCTAGATTGAAAATATACCTACTGCCTTTATACTGGAAAAAAATGAGTGGATATGCACAGTATGTAAATTTATGGAGTGGATTTGATTGAATGATATAACAGCAAGAGATTGTCTTGAAATTTTCTGGTTCCTGAATTAAATGGCAAATATTTTTTACAATGGTTTAAGAATTTGTTCGTATTTTTGTGTCTGCACCATGGTTATGAGGACCAGATTTTTGCAAAAAAGCATTTTCTTAGAATTCCTCTGATTTGCCATGGATTTCTAATCTTCTAGTCTAGTGTATAATGTGTAATAAGTACATAAACTGAGCCTTAGGGGGTGGTGTATTTATAACAGATCTATGAGAAAAGCTCTTTCAACGATCTTAAGTGTTTCAAGACTTAAGTTCAATTAACATTCTGTATACACTACTGTTCAAATGTTTTAAAGAAACTGATACATGTATTCATCAAGGGTGCATCAAATAAATCAAACATAACAGGAAAGATTTATAGATAAAGGCTAAATTTTAAATTATGTTTGAAAGAAATGCTGTCCTTTTAACTATAAACTTAAATCCTAATTTAAAAAATAAATTTAAGCAGCACAGCTGTTTTCAACTTTCATAAGATTTATTTCTTGTGCACCTAATCAGCATATTAGAATGAGCTCTGGAGGATCACGTGACACTGAAGTGAAGACTGGAGTAATGGCTGCTGAAAATTCAGCTATGCTGTCACAACAATGAATTACATTTCAAATTCACAGCTATTTGTAAATATTAAAATGTACACACAATATTACTTTTAAGTAAATGCAGCCTTGGTGAGCATAAGAAACTTCTTCAAAAACTTATACCAACCCCAAACTTTTGAATGGTAGTGTACATAGTCAAATTAACCACTTCTGTATATAGCATAAATATGTTAAACAAATGGAAATTCTGTGTTATTGAATCAAATTCAAGCTCCGTCTTAAGTGACTGATGGGCTATTGAAAAATGTGTTTATTACACACAACGTACACACAACCTTGGATTTGTTTTGAATGGCTTCCACAGCTTTTTATTTATTTTGTTACTTTTATTTTGTTAACATCATTTTATGTTTTTGTTTAATGATTTTCTTTTTTTACTGGTTATTCTGAGCATTATAAAATTGTGCATAAAGCATAATATTGCCTGGTGTACTAGTTAATTATATGCATGATTTCATACTACAAGGGCGTAACATATTATGCATTATTATTTAATGCTAGTACTATTTAATACATTTCCATATCAACCACTGTGTTTCACTGTTCTTATGCTCCATATCAGTTCTGGCGCAGAAGGTGACAGCACACACTACACTACCCGTCATCCCGCGTGCAGCTCGCTCATGTATATTTATGAGGCGTTTCTGCAGTGAGGCGGCTTGATATTATTGATGTCTTGCTGAGGAGGAGGTGGTGGCTTCTGCTCGGTGAAGAAAAAAGGTCCTGATTTGAGTTTTCCAGAACGCGCCCGCCGCTTGCGCAAGCCGAGTCTCGATGCAGAGGCTGCTCGCGCGTCACCAGCGCGCGAGAGGATGTGCGCGCCTTCCTGAGGGAGACGGAAAATCGAGTTTAACTTGGGATTTAACTCGTGTATCGTGTAATTTGGGATATATATGATTAACCGCGATTTTCTGAACCTAATGGATGCGGGAATGATGCCTCTCCGTGTCGGGATTTCCTTTCTGTGCCTCTTTGTAGCGGTGATGATCTCTGTGATACATACCAGCTTCTCCCTGCCTCATTACGGTGAGGGTGTATTTTTATATATTTCATTAAAAAAACAAAACAATTTTGACGTATTTTTACCATTTTTAGTGTCGTATTTTACGCCCACCGCATTCGTTTCAGGTGATGTAAACAACTATAATATGTAACGGTAACTAGCCGACCCTGAGCCGTGATTTATCATTATTTATCGTATCTAAACAGAATATTATGTCCAATTTCACACATGTAAATCGATAGAAAAATATATAGGCGTTAAAAACATGCTCCCGTGTTTTTATTATTCTAGGAGACGCCTTGGTAAAGACGAGGGCTCGGCGTGATGACGCCAGGTTCCTCGGGAGAGAGAACACGGTACCGGTCCGGTTAGTGTACCGAATGGACGGAGACAGTCAGGCCGCTCATGATGTTCTCAACACACGGGTTCGATTGAGCTCTGACAGAAAACAGGTGTGTATTTTTCATCTCATGTTTGGATGCCATCTGGGTGTCTCAAGGATGCTCTCTCCTCCCGTTGCCATTGGAGACGCGCTTCAAAAGATGTTTATGTTTTTCTCTTTTACTATCTTTCCGAGTCTTATAGTCAGGCTCTGGGTGGTCTGAGAGCGCTGTGAAGTTAATTCCAGTCATTTAAGGGTGATCTAATGAACCAAAACAGCACATTTTTACCGGAAGATGCTGGTGCTTAGGCCTGCTTAGGCATCTCGTGGCATCACAGCTTTGGAAACACAAAGGACACAGAAAGAACAAATGAGCAGCTCATGTGTTGGAGATTTATCAGCCTGTAGAAATATTGCATTATTCGTTTTTTACATTATTATATAACACAGAAATATCAGAGACTGATTAATGATGTAACTACAATCCGTTATTCAGCAAAACATTGAATCAGAGACTCAAAACCTGGGCCATGATGATAAAAGGAAAACAATAAACTGGCAAATGTACTTTGTATTTGGTTTCTCGGTTGAGCGTGTAATGCTATTAGAGGTTTATGGACATGCCTTTTCTTTTGTTCTTGCTTTGCCTGGCTTGAAAGGTAGTGAATAAGACACTCTGAGTGAGCTGATATCACATTAACTCACAAATGAGTTGTATTTAATGTCTGAAAGTAAAACTGATATATATAACTGGTAAAAAGTATGGAATAATTAAGATTTTTAGAATGTTTTTCACCAAGGTTGCATTTATTTGATCAAAAATACAGTAAAAACTAATATTTTGAAATATGATTTCAATTTAAAATAATTGTTTTCTATTTGAAAGAAATGTTATATATTCCTGCAATTGCAAAGTTGAATTTTAAGCAGCTATTACTCTATTACTGTGTCACATGATTCTTCAGACATCATGTTAATATGCTGATTAGAATGATTTTTGAGTGAAAGCTCAATTGTCTAAGCATTTTGTCCATCCTGACTGCTCGGGTACTTTGTTGCTCATACTTTGCGTGACTGAATAATTCTCAAAGGCACAGATATGCAATCGCTCATGGCCTTGTTACTATAACGAGTCTCTTTGACCGGTTAGAATATCTGTACTTGTGTCCCAACGTCGCTGTTTTGTGCTTCGGGCTGTGTGTGCACGTGTGCGGCTTAACCCTTTGTCTGACGTCTGCAGCTGAGCTCTGTATAATCGAGGCGAAGGCTTTTTCATCATGCCAATGCATAGTATTGATTTAATCACTGTGGTTTTATATATCATACTACATTAGAGATTGGATTAGAAGCATATGCCAGTGAAATATATTTTTTCATAAATACATTCAGCTATGCTCAGGTCTGTTTTTAGCTCCACGTTTTAGCTCACAATTGGCTCTTTTTGAAGATTGAAGACTATATTTATTTATAGATGTTCACTGATGCCTGAAAAAACAAACAAAGAGAAGGTTGCTAATTTTAGATCTTCTTTATTTAACACAAAATGTAGATCAGAAAAAATCAAGTTGAACAGTTTAAAACGCTAATATGATGAAACGGTGATCGATGATACCAAAGACGTAATGGGCAGAAAGCTGCAGCCCTCTCATCTTACACAGTTTCTAGAAAACACTCTGAATCTCTTTATTAGATTTGTGTGTTATTGTGCATCTTGTTTAGACATGACACTCAAATACACACTCATTCGAGGGGCAGTAGATGGATGTGGGTGTGTCTCGGGGAGGGTAGCTTCATTCAGGGGGTCACTCATGGGTGAAGTGTAGAGGATCTCCCCCTCCATATTTTTTCCACCCCTTCGTTCTCCTTCCACTTTTATTGATAACTAGGCTTTGCTGGTTTAGGGAGAGGTGTGTTCCCTGGGGGCTGTTAGACTCCCCTCACCTCCCTCATATGCTTTTATTTCTACCCTGTCTGCCCCCCTCACACACACACACACACACACACACACACACACACACACACATCCACTCACAAGCTACTAGAACAATGCGCTTCAACCCAAAAGCTTCTCTTTCCCCTGAGGGGGTGTTACACGGCCCTGGCCATATGGGCCCCAAGCAGGCAGTGAATTAACCATCAGCGAACACACACACACCCACACAGCCACCAGTCCTGCACATCAAAGTGTACCCGTGATGAATAAAAAAAAGCAATTAGCGCATCTAATTTTACTTCTCTCTCCCGACACACTAAATATGTTCTAATTTTTACAGTTTTTATTGTCTCAGCTCATGCGTGGCACCTTGAGATTTTTTCTTTATGAAATAAAAATATACTTTTGATGAACAAGAATGCATTAAAGGGGTCATATGATGCGATTTCATGTTTTCCTTTGTCTTTGGAGTGTTACAAGCTGTTTGTGCATATATAAGATCTGTAAAGTTGCAAAGACTAAAGTCTCTAACCCAAAGAGATATTCTTTATAAAAGTTAAGACTCTGCCATGCCCTCCTAAAACGGCTCATTCAAACACTCCCCCACATGTCACGGTCTGGAAAGATTTGCATAACACCGCCCGAACATATACGCAATGAAAGAAGGCGTAACTTTTATTCTTGCTGTAGTATTGTTGTTGCCGCCGCCATGTCCTGGAGACGCTGTGTGTTTCGTTGTGAAAGCGAAAGTACTTTGTTTGGCCTTCCAAATGAGTACACAACTAGAAATCAGTGGTTAAGTTATAGTTACAACACTGTTCCAGAACAGTACAATGCAAATATTTGAGTGTGTGCAGTGCATTTTACCGAGGACTGTTTCCTGAACCTGGGAGAGAGTAGCCTACAATGTGAACACTATGAATGGTTGTGAACACTATAAAGTGGGGCAATTCCAATGTCGCAAGGACAGTCTGGCGCTTCTGACTCACAGCCTGTAAGTACGTTTCGATATTTAAAGAATTTGCTACTGACTATTCAAACGCGAGTTGAGCTTTGTAGAGTAGTGCTTGTTTGGCGTTTCTATGATCACAAATGCAGACATGGTGTTATGTTTACGTGGCACGGTGCAATGCGTAAAAAGACCGTATGAGTCATTGTAATCAGTAATTATGTCCTCACTGAATGCAACAAATGCCTCGTTTATAGTGGGTTTTTATTGTTTTAGCCTCGTCGCGCTGGGACACGGCATCACAACATGGTAAGGGGCGTAGCATTTCTGTCACACGCTTGAGGTATTCGGCCAATCACAACACACTGGATAGCTGGCCAATCAGAACACACCTCGCTTCTCAGAACAATGAGCTTTGCAAAAATCAGGCGTTTCAGAAAGGTGGAGCATAGAGGAGCAACAATAATGTACAGTATGTGGAAAATAATATGTTTTTTGAAACTTTAACCACATAAACACATTGCATTACACCAAATACACGAAATAATGTTCTTTTTAGCAACATCGTATGACCCCTTTAAACCATTAAAAAAGTGACAGTACAATTTTACAATTTCTTCTTCAAATAAATGTTCTTTTTTTGAAAGAATTATCTATTCAAAGAATCCTGAATCCTGAAGTCATTAAGCATCACAGCTGTTTTCAACATTAATTATAATAAGAAATGTTTCTTAAGCCAAAATCAGAATATTAGAATTATTTCTGAAGGATCATGTGATGCTAGCTACTTTTGTATGCACCCAAATAATCCATTAGTAATCCAATTGATCCTCAATCAGATTGAAAAGCCTTCATGTTAACACCTCAGTGAGAAGGAAATTTAGATTGGATTGAAAAGGTGGTGCTGACCTGAAGGAATCCAATCATTAGAAAAAAACACATTGCATGTAAACACACTTGAAGTAAATCCACATGTAAACAAAGATATGAATCAGATTGCAAAGTTTAGGGTTCATATTGAATTCAGTTCAAATTGGTGAATGTGAATATTCCTACTGAGGACTGGAGCTTGGCGTAAAAACAATATCTAATTATATTTCTCTCTCCCAAAATACCAAATATGTTCTAATTTTACAGTTTTTATTGTCTCAGCTCATGTGTGGCATCGTGAGAGATGAGAATGACCAGGTATCATCTTGTTTTGTCTCTTTTACAGAACCACATGACACAGGCTAGCTTCCAGGTGCAGGCCTTCGGACAGACCTTCATTTTAGATGTGGAACTGAACCAGTGAGTATCTGCTTCCAGGATGTAATGTAGCTCTCCGAGTTCAGAATAGCACTGGAAAAATGCAGTGTGTGTGTGTGTGTGTGTGTGTGTGTGTGTTTCTGTAGTGTGTGAGGTATGACTAATGCCCATCAGATCTATTTGCAAAGGGTTTTATGTTGCTGCTGATGGACTGCATGATCATAATGGCTGATGATTTATGCTGAAGGATTGGGAAAGACCTGACCACTATATCGATCATGGCATCTGCCACACTCTCTTTCTTTCTTTCTCTCTCTCTTTCTCTCCCTCTCTCTCTCTCTCTTTCTGTCTGTCAGGATTCCCTATATTACATGTTGTCTTAATACTGATAAACATCACTATTTTCACTATTTGCTTGTTCTCATTTGACTGGTCCTGTAGTGGCAGTTTTTGCATTTTGTGATTATTTTGAATTTGAAGCCATAATGCCCTAATGCATTTACTAATATTATGCTGTGTCATGAAATCAAGGTCATATTCCAACCTGAAATTAAAAATAAACTGTATTTTATATTAATAAAATGAAGCCTTATTAAGATCCTAAAGATTTCTTGCATTTTTACATAATTTATAGTGTGCAATTTAGCACATCCCCCCAAATCGTCATTATCGTAATGAGTTTTTTTTGTAACTCTCATTACTCTCATTTGTGATTCTCATTAGATTCCCTTTACTGTAATAACAATGAATTTTGTATTTAAATCAGCCTAAATCAAAGTACAGCAAATACTGGCATGCTGAATAAATACTGTACTATAAATCAATCTGAATCTATCATTTCTTTACATTATACTAATTAAAATTCGATATTTTTCTTGCATTATGGTAATGAGAATTATATGGAAATTATGCTACATTACAAATAATGAAACATTACTTATGAAAATGACACAATGCAAAAAAATCTTTATCATCTTTAAACAGATTTAATATTATATTTACGAAATATATCATGGTAATTCTGTCAATTTTGGACTGAAATACAATCTGGCATGTTCTTGACAGGTTTTGTGAGATTCAGCCTGGTGCTATAATCAATATTTTATCTTTAGAAGGTGATTTGTTAAAGCTGATATTACTCTGAAGTTCTAATTCACAAAACTAAACTATAATTGCTTTATTTCTTATTATCTTCAGTACAGATGCTCATTGTATAATTCCTATGGGTCTGCACCAAAACTCAGTCATAACCTCATTTCTTTCATATTCATCACATAAATTCAGTCCATTAACTCTTACTGTTACAACCACAACTGCCTCTGTACTTTAAACTGGTGCCAGAGAGAGTCAGAGTCAGCAGATTTGATCTCATTATAATAATGCATCATGAATATTTCAGTGTTCTCCCTCAGTGTCTGTGTTTCTCCTAAAACATCTTGGTGGAGAGAAAATTTGGCTTTAAGATGAAACTCCCTCTGTGTTTTTGTCAGGCCCTTTGTGAATGGAGTGTTTGTGTTGTGCTGTTGGCATTCTAATCGCTTCGAGTCACTTTATTTGAGTATGACATGCAAAACTGCTGTTAATATTAAAGGACATCTAGACCTTTAGGGCAGTCTTTCCCATTTATATCATGTTCAGCTCAAGTGGCAACCTGACAGATTATCCTACACATGTTTCTACATCCTCAGTCACTCACTCTGTCTAAATCTAACACTGATGATTTTACAGATGTATAAATGTACTAGTGCTGTCAAAAAATTAATCGCGATTAATCGCATCCCAAATAAAAG